>JAQGCY010001395.1:0-10793 GCA_034700645.1 Xenylla mediterranea
ACTTTTTAGAAGAAATATTAATTTGTTTTATTAAGTACAAGAACAACAGAATTCTTAATTTGTAAGTCTCTTACATGAAGCTTGCTTTAATTCTGATCTGCTTGAGTGTTTCTTATTTATGTGTTGGATTTATGTCATTTCATTTGATTTTACTAATTTTATTTTACTGTCATCGTTTTAATTACATTTACAGTTTACACTACCTAATAAAATTCCTTTGAAAAGTTTGTCAGTAAGACAAATGAGGAGGAACGAGGAGGATGACTAAATAAAAAAACTAAAACTATACATGTCGCTGGTTGCTTGTTTATGTCTTGTTCATAATTTTTTCAATTCATTTTAATTACTTTATACTTGTAATAACTAACTACAATACTACTTATACATTTACTAATAAATAAATTTCTATAACCTTAACAAAAATGTAGATATATGTACTTGGATTGTGGCAATGGGAAATGTATTGGACTTGGAGCCAAAGATTCAATAATATAATCTTCTTTACTTTTTATACTGCACTCTGCCGAAGACCTTAGTATATATTTAATCATACTATTTCCATTTCCAATTCTCTTCTGCATCAGCATCTTTCATCCATTCCATTCCAAAAATCTACTCATCGAAGGGAATAGCCAAAGCAAAAGGCAAAATTCTTATCAGCTCAATTCCTGATAACTTCAAATTACAAATCAACCTTCAAACAGTCCTTACGTATTTACGATACTAATATTTGCAACGTAAATCCATAAATGTATGAAATCCAAGAGCCAAAGCCAAAATGATCAAATCCCCGGAAAAATGTAATATATGTTTACAATTGAATTGAATGTTTATTTTCCACTGAAGAAACGAAAATATAAAATAATATTAATGTAAGTAAACTCAAATAGCAAATATTAATTTAACAACTCTTATAAAAAATAAATTATATACTTACTTAGCTACTATGTAAATCTACCAGTTACTAAAATTGAATTTTGATGCACTTCCAGATCCAGATACAATCTTACTTTGTTTCTTCGCATCTGTTACTTCCGATTCGGGTTTCGTTTCCCATCTAAAAAATTTAATCAAGATTACACCTTTAGTTTATCTGGACAATTAGATAATACTCAAAAAATTGTATTCGCTTACTTTCGTTTAGTTAGATACTTCCCGATGCCTGAACTTTTTACAGGTTTATAAACTACTTGAGTTTTTTCAGCACGTTTCTTTGCTTCTTCTTCTTTTTTAGGATTGGATTCCTTTTCACGTTCTTCTCGGATGACCGCATCAACTTCTTCGTATGGATTAGCGAATACTTGAGTTTGTAGAATAACAATTTCTTCGAGTGGTCTATCTTTATTATCTGTTTCAACTTTTTCCATAGCTGTCAGAGTTTCTAGTCCACCAACAACCTTACCAAATATTGTATGCTTTCCATCCAAATATTTACAAGAGCGATAAGTAATGAAACTAAAAATCATAAATTGATGAGCACAGCGCACAGGAATAAATAAATTGGTGACTAATAAGCTTACAACTGGGACTTATTAGTTCCTGGTCCCGTATTAGCCATTGACAAATTTCCTCGGCCTTCATGGTGTAAATTGGGCTTACATTCATCTTCAAATGGTTTACCCCATGCACTTTCGCCTCCTTTCCCAGTCCCGGTAGGGTCTCCACCTTGAATCTAAAATTATTACCAACGTCAATTAGTATTACATACTCTCATGCATGCTTTTTGTATATAATAATCAAAACTATAAATTTTAATCGTATATCCCTACCATAAAATGCTTAATCGACCGATGAAATTTTGTTCCATTGTAATATCCACGTTGACACAAGAGTAAAAAGTTTTCACATGTTTTAGGAGTTTGATCACAATACAATTCAATATTCATTGCTCCTAAGCTTGTGGTAATTCTAACATAACCCTTCTTTTTAACTCTTTCATAACGAACAATATCTTCATCCCGAATTGCTGCTTCGTGCACTGTATTAATACCCATCGTTGTTGATGTAAAACTAGCTGCAACTTGTCCAGTAGAATAATGTGCCTTAAAATGTAATTTTAGGATTAACATCTTTGAAATAACTATCTTGGCCAATTATATATGGTTGTCTTACAGCATTGACTGAATCAGCCTTTTTCTTTTCAACTTCAGCCTTTTTTTCAGGTTCCTTATATTCCCTTTTCAATGTATCTAAAACATCCTTGGTTTCTAATGCAAATGATTTAATTCGAGCTGTTGGATCATGCTTAGCCTTTTCCAGTTCTGAAAGGCAAATAAAATCATACATAAATCAAAATATTCTGAATAACAATAATAAGTAATAAGTGGTATTAGTTAACCTTCATTCTCAATTTTCAATTTATGTTTCAAATGATGAAACTTTTCCAAGTTAAACTTTGCAAGATTATTTGGATCTTGAATAGTTATAATATCATTTCGGGTAAATGGTTCATCTGTAAGTAATTCTTTCCAATTCTTAGATTTAAGGTTTAGTTCCTCAACGGCCTGTTGCAAATCAAAAATGTTGTTTTGTATAAGTAAATACTTTAGTTTAAAGCTCATTGTAATGACTATTAATTAACTGCCTCTCACCTCAAATGAAAATACATTTCCAGTAGGTTTAATAGCAACAATATGTGAGTTTTCAGTAAATGTTTTAAACATGACTGGACAATGATATTCTCCTTCTTGATTTTTATGGAAATTGAGTTTAATTAAGGTTTTAACATCCATTTTCTCTCCAGTAACTGGATTACATTTGAATTTATTATAAAAAGGATGAAAGGCAAGGAGATCGAAGATATTTCCATTAGTATCACAATATGGATTTTCAAAGGGTTGGAGAGATAGGGCACAATGGTCAAAGGGTAATCGTCTAAATTCTGGTTTACCACCAGCAGCTTTCCGTGCCTGCTTACCTCCATAAATTGTTGACCACTCTGTTGTGGTCAAGTACCTAGGAATTTAATCATGAATAGACATCAATTAATACTATTTTTATACATGTGTGTACTATATGTATGTATACTTACATTTTATCCTTTTGATGTTGTTTTTTCCCCATTTTGAACGGGTATTTGGAAATTTAGATTCGGAGTTGTAGTTGACCTGACCTGAGGTTGGATGGAGGGCTCGTGTAGATCGACTGTCGTCTATCAAAATCAAAATCGAAGGGATTTATTCAAGATTCCAAATTTCCAGCTTCTGAATTAAACTTCTTCGGAAATCCAATGTTCCAATGTTCCAGTGGAGATGAGGGAAATTCGAAGAAGCTGAGTTTTTCACCAACCAACCACATTCACAAGCTGAGCTGAGGCCATAAAAAAACAGAAGGATTTGGCATTGGCCTCTCTATTCACTATTCATACGGCTTCACACATATGACAGAATTATACAAATATTTTGTATTTGTACATATTCCATTATATCCATTCCAATTTCTATAATTTACTTGAAGTTGAAGCTAAAAATAAGCCAAAGTATAGAATTTTAATTAAAATTAAAACAAAAAAAATGTTTAAACCACGTCCCTGCGGTTGTAAAGGGATCCGAACTTGTTTACTTTGTGAACCCCAATTAGGCCTAGAATCCAAAAATACGGAGGATGATCCAGATCCTGGCCTTAAGGTGGGCTGTTTTGTTTAAAGCTAACTCAATTGTATCATTTGAATAGGTAATTATATGTTCATTTTTGGTTTCTGATTTACAGGGTGCTTATGAGTACTGTCACATTTGTGGAAAGGCATGGGAAGGGTCTAATGTCCAGCAAAGTCATCCAAAACACAATGGATTAGCCTTAGATTTCCCTGGAGTTTTGTTAATTGTAAGCTAACAGTCTAATATCGGCATTTAGATATTTTTAATTTTCTAAACCCAAATGTGACCATATTTCCTTATTCTAATTCCTAATACAGCCAAACTTTATAAGTGAAGAGGAAGAAAGAGCTTTAGTAGACGGATGTGACTCATTACCTTGGGATTTGTCTGTCAGTGGTAGAAGGAAACAGGTAGGTAATTGTAAATGCCAATCATTATTTGTAATTGGTATTAGTATTTATACGATGATTCATTTTTCAGAATTTCGGACCAAAAACAAATTTTAAAAAGAAGAAAATCAATGGGACTTCATTCCAAGGATTTCCATTATTTAGCGAATTTGCCCAACAAAAATTACGTTCAGTTAAATTCCTACATGATTTTCAAACAATTGAGCAATGTGCTATAGAGTATAGGACTGAAACTGGAGCTTCAATTGATCCACATATTGATGATTGTTGGGTTTGGGGTGAAAGAGTTATTTCAATTAATTTACTATCAGATTCTGTTTTAACAATGTCAAAGTATACTGGTCCTAAGTCAAAGTATAACATTAGTTATTTTTTTGGTGAGAATTGTAATGAGAGTTCATGTGGGAGTAGTGATAGCATTGGTCCAGCTAATAAGTCCCAAAATATTCCTAATCCTAAAGTACGAATCCCAATGCCACAGAGATCACTCCTAGTTCTCTATGGACCAGCTCGATATGAATGGGAACATGAAATCTTACGATCTGATATAACACAACGTAGGATTTGTATGGCATATCGTGAATTTACACCAGAATATTTATTTGGTGGTAAAAATTATAAGAAATATGGTGAAGAAATATTAGGACGTGCTAAATTATTTTTTTGAAAAAGGAAATTAATAAAACAAAATGTTTAATGCACTTTTCCCTCAAACTGTATTTCTCTTAAGGAAAACCATACAACTTCCTTTTCTTTTGCCTTCGTTGGTATTGAAAGCGGAAGCGAAAAATATAGTACCAAGCCCCATATTCTTAATTTCTTTGGTATTTAATTTACTACACAGGAAACTGAGTTTGGGTTTTAAAAAGAAAGCTTATAAATAGGCTTGGAATTGAAACTTGAAGAAATCATAATATTTTGTTGTTCGGTACCAGAAAGGAGTTAAGAATTAATTAATATTCTCAATCAAGTACGTGTAATCAATATTTCTTTTATCGATTCTCATTGTTTAGTAATGTGCAATTATTAATTTCTATCTTGTTTTTGTTTTTAGAATGAAAACTTTACTATTGGGCCTGACATTGATTGCTCTTGCATGTATGGCTAACGGAAATTACTACGGTCAACAACAACAATACTATAAACAACCACCAATCCAACAATACAGACCACAACCAAAACCTTATCCAGTCTATCCTCAAAAACAAATTAAACCATACCCAATCCAACCACCAAAATATCAACAGAAACCATACATTCCACCGGTACAAAAATATGTTCCACCAGTTCCACCCAAACAAACTTATGGAAGATATGGCGGATACTAAAAACAAGATCAAGAACAATAATAATTACAATTACAATTAAAAATTCAACAAATTGAGTTGAGATAATAATAATATCAATGATCAAGGGATTCATCTTCATGTATCATAGACCAATTGGAATGGGAAAATCGGTTATTACATTAAAACAACAAACATTAACAATCATCACATTCTTCAAATTACATTCGCAATGTAAATAGTAATAATAATAGATCACTAGTTGAATAATAATTATTCTATTACTGTTGCATAGAATTGGAAATTATCAAATAATCAATAAAACTTGTCAAACAAACAACTTACGAATCTGCATTTTCTTTCAAATTTGATATTCCAGAATACAAGTATTTTAGCTATTGTACACTGGAATTTTTTGTCCTAGAAATTCTGCATTCGTCTCATAGTATTGAAATTTTTCATTTTATCCCCGCCCGGCAGAACTGTCGTGTGTTTCACATTTTTCACATGTTTTTTTTTATATAGGAGGATTAGATGAATAGGATTCGTCTTCTTGTGTCAAATTGCGAATTGTATTTATTTACTGCATGGAAGGGAAGCTGTTTTGGTTGTTCTTGTTAGATTTAGATAGTTTCGCATTCGCAATTCACACACATTGTGCATTTAAAAACTTCGTTTAATTCATTGAGTTAGAATAAAACTTATTATTGACTAAAATGGGCAAGAGGAAAAGGTCAGTTCCACGGTCAGAAGGTCAACAGAAACCTGGAAAGGGAAAAACTCTAAAGAGACCGCATCTTGATAATGATAATGAAATTGATGACCATCAACCTGAGGAAGTCCATTTGGATCTTGCACCAGTACCAACATCAACACCTAGTCCTTTAAACCATGCTAAGGTTGATCTTAATCTTGATTGTGCTGAAAATACCCAAAATATGAGAGAGACAGACTGGGACTTAAAAGCGACTGTGGACCAGAAGGACGGTCAAGTTAAAGCTACAGTTGTTAAACCAAAGGAAATGAATGATTTTCCGAATGAGGTAAAATTTAATTAATAGGCACTTCCTTGCTTATACGCTATTTAAATCTAAATGCAATAGAGCATTGGCCAATTTATGAAAATCAAACCCAAATCTTATTCTTAATAAATAATTTGAGGCTAGACCATCCAGGGTGATTTGTAGTACTTTCCATTAATAACGGTACACGTGGATAAAAATTACTAAACACTCTTCTTTACTTTAACTCAAGCTTTCGGTTATCTTTCTGTAACCATCTTCAGGAGGATATACAATTGAAATGAATTCTTAATATGCAAAAATAGTCGGTTCTAGTTCTAGGAGCTTGCCAAATGCAATACATATAGTCCCTCTCGAACTATGTAGAATTGATTGATTTTCTTGTTTTTTGATATAGTTACTAAATCACATCCTTGGTTTTCTGGACATTGAAGGACTCAGACAAGCTCGTTTAGTATCAAACAATTGGAGAACCTTAGCTACTCCAATACTTCGACAACTTCGTCCAATTGTTAAGTTTAAGAATCCTGCCAAATTATTGCAATTTTGCAAAAGTTTAAAAAATTATGATTACAAAAAAAGATTGAATGGGGGTATTCCTTTCTCAAGTTTTGTATTCAAAATGCTTCCAATGCGTCATCGGCAAACTCATCGGAGATTCAAAAGACATTATGGCCAGTTTACCAAAGAACTAACACTCTCCTTTGGGCATTATCACACATTGTCCACTGGAGCAAGAACTAAAATTTACCGTTTTTCACTGGAGTTGCTTGAAGAACTGCCTAGCTTGACCAAGCTAAAATTAGTTGGACAGTTTATGAATGATGATTTGCACGGTCTTTCTGATGGAACAGTTCAGCTTCCAAGTTTGGAAACATTCGAAGCAGATATGTACAACGATGACTTGGTTATGGGCGAAATTATTGGACGTTTTGTGGAAGGAGCAGTGAACTTGAAGAGATTAATTCTAAACTGTCACGGTGAAAGTCTAAGTACAAAACTTCCTCATATTATTCGAGCTTTACCTCCCCAGAACAATACGAAGGTTTCTTTAAACATGTTCGCTTTAAATGAAGTTCGTGCAAATGTTGCCTCTCTTGATTACATGAACAACTTGGAAAAAAATCATTTGAAAATAAATGCTTTAAATTTTCGTATATATGATGCCGAACCCGAAGAAAGAAGAAATTTTGATCGAGAACTCGAGGCTTTTACCAAGTTTTTAACTATTCAAGGATCGAATATCGAAAGTTTGGGAATGATTGCTTATGAAATTAAGAATCCCAACTTCAATCATGTAATCCCCACTCTTCCAGTGCTCAAAGAACTGAAAGTCTGTTTAAATCGATACAATAAGTTTCAGAACTTTGCTCCCCTGATGGTTGGAAGTTTTCCTTGCCTTCGAAAAGTCGAGCTAAGGAAATACTCAGAATCTTTTGAGCGAAAGCTATTTTTGGAAGGGTCATCAGTATTTGAATCTGTTGAAGAGTTCAGTGTCCAATACAAACATTCAGACGAGATTATGTTAACACGGTGGGATCAAATATTTCCTAATCTAAAAACACTCAAGCTATATAAAGCCAAGCTTCTGCATCTCAGATCTGTGTTCCGTCACTTGACAAAATTGATCAATTTGTTCATTGAACTAGACCCCGAATATGAAGTAAATGATTTCAACAAAATATTATCTGGATTTAACTTTCCTTCACACAAGTACAACCAATTTTTTGAAGATGTCTACAAAATTCCTAGAATTGTGAAAGGTGGTGCCTTTGCTATTGAGACGGATGGTTTGAAGGGAATTAAGAAATTGGCTACCTTCTTATCAACTGAAGAGTCTAATCCTGGATTAAGATCGATGGAAAGTAAGCCGAATTTTGTTTAGTATTCCAGTATATTTGGCAATCATTGTAAATCACATTTAATTAATTTTTGTTTTATTTAGATCTGAAAGTGCTTCATATCACATATAAGAATGATGCTTATATTGAAGAAGACCTTCTTGACGATTGTGGGGCGTGCCTGTCATTTTTTGAAATTAAACCATTACATGACTTATACATACCAATCAGTAATGTAAGTTTCAATTTATTGTTCATTTTTAACCAGATTTTTGATGCGCTTAATGAATTATTAATTGATATAGATGTCTGATGCATGCAAGAACCTCCTACGAATATATCATTGTTCTCCAATAGATCTCAAAACTAGTACTGATACTGAAGCTGACAATAATACCTAGTCCTCTGCTCTCAGTTTCTCAACAATTAGTTCAATTTGATGAATTTTTACTAGAAGAATGGCATTGAATAGTGCGTGTAATACAAGGTAGCTAACTAATTAATTTGCATCCAGTTCAGTCCAACCAACGTATATCTGTAAGTGTTCAGTGCAGTCACGGCAAAATGCATACGGCATGTTAAACTTTAATACCTAAATTGAGAATTACAAGTCAAATTTATTTAGTACAAATAAAGTGCGTTCGATTTACTAATTTTAATCAAATCATCTAGTAAATCCTAAATTTATCGTATTTAGGTTAACGCTTAAGGATTACCTATTTTATTTCTTTGTTACTTTTATACTGTTTATCGTGTATGGATGGAAAGGGATGTAATATCTTCATAAATTATTGTATGCACTTTCTATGGGTATTTAGAAAATGTTAATCTTATAATTATAATCCTTTAACTCCTAAACAAAAAACATTAGTTCCAATTCCAAATATAAAGCCTTTTTTCATTGAGGTTGAGCATTGTATTCAATTATCTAACTCAAATTATATATTCTTATGAAACTACTTCAAACTAAAGTGTCATAAATAAATAAATGCATCTAATTAAATAAATAAAAATAAAATAAAAACAAACTTGGAAACCAAAATTAACTACCATGATAGTTCAGAAAACTTCGAGCATCTGAACGTAATTGTCACTTGATTCAATTCGTTTGGCTAAAATCATATCATTCATATCCTTTTCCTGAATTGTTATTCGGGTTGCATGACTAGATAATAAGTTTGTATTTTCGAATAAGATCACGATAAAATCTTCCGCTGCTTCCTAACATGAAAAAAATCAATGGATGTTTTTAGCTTTTAGATGAGCTGATAAACCTGACAGCTACAAGTTACAAGTTGGATTTGGGGTATAGTTTCCAATGTTAAATTTTCAAAAATAGACTATTGTTTGATGTCGAAGTTCGGCCTAAAGGGATGGTTTTCCTTCTGACCATATATAAGTCTTTCACAAAAGGTTCAAAGAAAATTTAGATACCAAGATTATCCTGGGAGAAGGTTGCTAAGCAAAGTTACAACGTCGGGCTGAAAATGGAGGACTTATTGGTTATAAGCTTTATTTTTACATTTATTTTCCATTAATAGAAAGTAGGTCAGGTTTTCTTCCTTGAGATTAAAGGATTGGTACAGCGAAACTTAACAAAAGATCCCGTACAGCAGTATTTGAAAACCAGCGTTATGTTTTATTTGTTTTAAAATTTAACAAACTTACAGTCTACTTTTCTATACGCAATACACGCACAATATAGATGCAAAATTTTACTAGCAGTCTGCGCATCCATATACAAAAATGCAGGATTTTGGAGAAATCGTAAAAATGGACGAATTGGTTTAATCTGGATAAAACGGACGGGTTGGATTTAATAGAAAAACCATTTTCTATGTTGTATTTGCTGATTAAATCCAGCAGTCGAGTTTCATATAAGCCAGGTGGATAAAACGAATTTTACGGCCATATAGAACGTTGCATGTAATTGATTGAAGTAAGCTAATCGATTGATTGGTCCAAGTAATTTATTAGTTGGTACCAAGTAATTGGTTAAGTGGTTCCAAGTAATTGAGTTATGATAATTTAAATTGTATTTGTGAAAACAAATTGAATAATTGGGGTCAAGTAACTGATTATTTGAGACAAAGTAATCGATTAATTGTAGCAAACTAATTGATTAATCGGAACATGTTAATCGATTAGTCCCTGCCAAACAATTTAATATTAAAGAAAAGACCAATAATTGATTATTTTCCCATTTGTAATGGCTTGTTGCTTTATTCCACTTGGAATGTTTTTTTTTATATAATACTGGGTTAAATGGATTAAAGCATTTTATTAGGAAAAAGTATATTTTTACCGGTTTAATCTGTTTTACCCTTTAAACTAGGTTTCAACCAAAAAAAACTAGCGCTGGTTTAATCCGTCCGAACACTGATTTGATCCAAAAATACAGAAGAAACAAATAAAAAGTTCCTACATGCAATGATAGTTGATACACTAAAACGTACATTTTGCAACAGACAGAGTCAAAATTATATAATGCTTCGAATTTAATTTGTTTGGAAAGTGTATTGACGGCTAATTCGATCCAAGCATCTCAAAGCAGTGACGTACAATGATGGGATAATGCATATCCCATATCCGAGGCACTCGGATATGTTGTTTCATATCCACATATCTGGCAAACAAA
>JAQGCY010001396.1:0-10790 GCA_034700645.1 Xenylla mediterranea
TATAGATCTCGGGATGGAGGGGGAGATGGGGATGTTTACGCAAAAATCAAACCCACATTTTGTGATAAGAAAGAAGGCGAAACTTGGGGAATTTTTGGTGGAGGTGGCGATGCTGAGGCTGATACTAAAAATCATGACGATGCCAGTCAAAAGGATTCTGAAATACAAAGTTGCGAATGGAAAATTGATTTTGATTCTGAAGCTTCTGAGCATTTGGAAACGAAAAACATTAGCTCTAACAAGTCTAATTCCATTCCTGAACCCGAAGTTAACATGAAAAATTGGACAATAAAAGATGACAATTTATTAAAAATGTTTCAAGTCCGTGTTCCGTTTAAGCAAGAAATGGAAAATGATGGAGAAAGTAATCGGAAATTTTATGAGGTATACACAATAAAAATAGCATAAATATTGTGTAATATCTTGACGAAATTTTGAATGTTGGACTGCTGTTTGAATTAAAGGTTACCATTCAAAATAATATCCGCAGAATTAGCCTTGTATCCTCCCAAATAATTCAGAATTTGAAGGAATTTATTCATAAACCCGTCCCAATTGGAATTATATTAAAATGTAGGATAAACCGTCTCAAACATGGAATTGGGACTAATATATTTCCACAATATTGCTTTCAATTAGAACTCGATGATGGAAAACACGTAAGAGTTAGAATAAGATTTTCATCTTAATTTAATTTAACTATCGTCGATAATCTCCGACAATTTAGGTTGCTATCATTTATGCTAGAAAACGAAAGAAGGCAAAGTCTAGCTGCTACATTTTCTCAACGAATTCAAATGATCTTGTTCGTAATGGCCAATCTTATGCTGGAAAACTTAAATGTTCTAATATGGTCGGAACTCAGTTTAGAATGTTTAGTAATGGAGAATCACCAAAGAAAGCTACTTCTTATGAATCAGAATTAAGAGAAGAATTGGGAATTATTAATTTTGAACCTAATGTTTTGGGACTCAAGGGTCCAAGGAAAATGCAGCTTAAGATCCCAAGTCTGATTACTCAATTTCAACGGTATGCCCATCGCCCCCGTAAGTAAGAAACAAGTAAAGCCAATTCAGCATATATCGAAACTTTTTTCATTATTTCCAGAAACTGAATTCGACAATCACTCATCATCATCACTAGAATTCTCCAAGAATGTCATAGTTCTTCATAACAAATATCCAATTTGGAATCCAAAATATTCATCTCATACTCTCGATTTTGGTAGTCGCGCAACAATAGCATCCGTTAAGAATTTCCAGATTATATTGGAAGGTAATGATGATCGGGTTTTACTTCAATTTGGAAAAATTGATGAAGAGGTGTTTAATGTGGATTTTGGATGCCCATTTTCTCCTTTCCAAGCCTTTGCGATTGGGATATCAAGTTTGGAACCTAAGTTAGGCTGCGAGTAAAGAATTTGGCATTTGTATTAATAACAACAATGAAAAAAATGGCTTAGATTTCAGTACAATTAGTGCATTAAATAAAATGAAATAAATATTTCTATTACTTCCAATTCGTCTACCAACCAGTTCATTATTTTTATTCTAATAAAAATGTCTCAATATGCAACTAATGCTTAAGTCCAAGTCAATTTCTCATTGTTGTCTTTATTTTAGCAAGTGTCTACTTCGGTATCGTGTTCTAAAACAAAAATAACAATATTATGATTGATATATCTTCGTCGTTTTCTATCAAAATAATTATTAAATACGAGCTACATAAATCTAAATACGTCTAGAAAGAAAGACGAGATCACAAACTAGAAAAAATATAACAACTTTTAAGCTTAAGCAACAATCGTAAAAATGGGAAAATATTAATTCTCTTAGTCCAACAACGATACAAATACTCTCTGGAAAAATTCTACACTCGACTAGAAATTAAACCCTAAGTATCTTTATCGTATCAACGAAAACATAATTATCAATACAATTCTAAATTCTAAATAAATATAAAACTATAGATTTCATAATTTCGATTTTGTTTCATTGGAATGCGCAGCATAAAAATATTCGTAGGTTTCGATTTAGAACTATTCAATTTTAGAAAAAATACAATCAAGACTGGAAAACATGAATTTGTTTGATCCATGCAAAAAACTAAATTGGAAACATCTATATGCTAATTCTACTCTATTCTAGGTTCCACTAAATCTAATCCAACTCGAAACCAAAATCAAAGGGAAAGAGGTATTATTAAGACTGGGTGATTTGGTTCCTAAAGGCAAAGCAAGTTTTCAGATACTACTACTCCAATAAATACTATCTTTTACTCAAAAAATTTCGAAGGGTTGTTTCATTATTGGTTAAATAAGAGCTAACATGATCTTCCTCCAATTCTCCTCCTAATGTTAAATCGTAAAGATCATAGATTAAGGTTTCGCCAATTGGAGTCTTTCTATACTCGGCTTTGCCCTTCAACCATTGGAAGAAAACTGTTGCCATTTCTCTTCCTGGTGGAAAATCGTTCACTTCTTTTAGCTAAAATTTAGAAAAAATAAAACTAATTTGCAGAACTAGGATAATGCATAACCAGTTATTGCATTACTTTTCCTCTGCTTACCTGAAAAACGTCCTTGAGAATTTTTAAAACTGACTGACATCCACAACTGGAATTCGCATTGCCCCTTGGACAGACTTCCCCAATCCTTACACGATCATTAACAATATGATCCAATACTTCATAATATACATTGAGCACGAATGGGTTTGAGTATTTACTTAGCCCCGGGAAGTCTTCTAGTCCCAGTTTAATTGTTTTAATTTCTAAACTTCTACGAGCTTCGATCTTTGGCACTGGAATCAGTCCACTAGAATCGAATCCATTGAATAATTGGTCCATAATGCCCATAGTTGAATAAATAGAGTGATTAACACTGGAAAACTGAAAACCCTTATTTTTCGACCATTCAAGAAAACGTTCACGATCAGTAAAAGGAATTTTATTCTGTAATGAAGCTCGTGGAATTTCTGGATTATTTATCTGTATTAAAAGAATTTGAAAAAAAAAAACATTTAAAAATTTTATTTTTTTCTGATTCTATCATTCCATTTGCTTCTATTTACCTTTTCGGAAATAGTTTTCAAGTTTGCTACTAGAATTCCACATTCTCTTCGCTTAGCCATGCATGCTCGTACATATTTTTCAAAGTGATCAAAGAGGGATGGGTTACCGGAGGATCCATTCGTTAATTTAAGTTTTTTTGGGGAAGATTTCTTTAGAAGAAGCTTAAACTTGGGTGTTTCATCTTCATAAAATTGCGTTAGTCTATCATCCTCAAGGTAAGGCAATTGAAGGATAGATAAGGTTGGATTCCGTAGCAGGTAGCTTGGAAGGGTCTAAAGGAGAAAATCAATACAATTTTCAATCTCGAGCAAAATTAAGGTTATCATAAATGACTTTGCGAAGCGTTCTCAAACTAACCCGCGTGAGTATGGAACTGATATGATACACGCAGACAGGTTGAGTCGAGTATATGACTAATGCTTAAGACTACAAATTGTCAATTTCAATTAATAAATAATAAGAGCTCCAAAACTTACCTCATGATATTCAATAATTCCATCAACCTGTCCCTTATTCAAGGTCCCAACATACCAATCCATTAATTTTTCTACAGTTAAATAAGATTGACAAGGAGGATGGACATTAAGGATGAAATCTTCCCCTTGCTTGGGTGGACAAACCCAAATCCATAATTTATCCAAACCACAGCTACGAATGTAATCAGCATATCCGATCAAAATTTCTTGGTGAACTTTACGTCTAGCTGAGCTTGGGACTAGGAATGGGACGGAATCCAGATATGAAATATTTGCTATACCACGATTAGGAAGTGGGCAGTTCTTCTGGTCATATTCATATACATACATCGCGAAAAACATGTATGGAATTCCATCTGGATTGTCTTGAAATGCAAAAATGCAACGTTTTCTAGAGAATGATAAAAAAACAATTATATATTCCAACTATTGTTTTTCAATGTCACTTTTACTTACGTATATGGAAATTCTTGGATTTGATCTTTCATATCATTCCCTCGGAGAAAAGCTGAATAATTTTCTTTCATTTTAGTGGCTCCGGAAATGCTTGCAATTTCTCGAATATAAACTTCCCCACTCCTTTGACCATCTCCATTTATACTACTACTTACATCGTTACAATGAGTCTCCAAAATTTTACGCACACGAGTTTCAATGAGACTAGTCATTTGAGTATGAGGAATTGAAGATGAGATTGGGTACTTATTGTTAATCTTGAAAGCTAAAACTCCTCGTCCTTCCCCTTCATTGCAACCTGAACAAATGAATCTGTAAAAATCAAATAACAATGAAAAATATTGTTGTCTTTTTATTGAATTGCTTATTCTCATTTCTCACCTTTTGTCTTTGAAAACCTGCTCATAATAATGGACACAAACTGTATGGTATTTGCGACTACATCTTTCACAAACAACCGTTGGAACTGGATTCTGATAACGATTGAAACAGTCAGTATATGATGTCGCTGAAACTAAATAAGCTTCTTCCATTGCACCAGAAATACGATTAAGACCAGAATGTGGATCCCTAATTGGTTCGAAATTTGTTATTGTACCATCTTTACGCACTTCTGCTCTAAAGCGTACAGTCTCTGCACAAGATGAACAAAGCTTATGCCTAAAATAATTCACAATGATAAGCGTTTATCTAAACCTGCATTCCTGTAATAATGAATCATTTATTAAACTTGCGACTTACTGTTTGCAGTCATCAAATCTTGCAACTGTAAATGGATCTCCAGGTAGGATTACATGATCTGGATTAACATAACAGTGAATGGGTTTATCTTTGCAATATAAAGAATGTCCACAGCAGTACTGATCTAAAGCCTTGAGTCCATCATACCATATTTTATGAAACTGAAATGACAAGAATATAAGCATAAGAATAAAACTTGGGTGTAAAGAAACTAAAAGGTCGTCCAGTTAACTTACGACGCCAACAATATCTGTTCCTGTAGGTCCACTTGGGTGTTTATGTTTCCCCTTTGTAATCCTTGGCAGCGGTGGCAAATGATTCGGGTACAACTGTAGAAGGGATTGCGTTAGGAATGAACTAATTTCTGAATTTTTAGCTTTCTTGTTTCCTGGGATTGGGGATGGTGTGCTGTACTCGAGATGTAGATCGTACAGACCACAATTGATCCGAGTTATAATTGACCAGCCCTTATCTTCATCCAAATCTGAATTTTTCTGTTGCCCGTGAATCTTATGTGGTCGGGAGAAATCAGGAACAGTAAATTCCTTCAACTTGTTTCTCTCCTTCAGGAACAAGTTATGCAAGTATACCAGGACAGTCTCATGATCATCTTTGGAAGATCTACGTCTGGTTCTTTTCCTTTTTGGTGAAGGTGGCTTGGACGGCTCTGGCTCAGAGTCAATATCATTGCCCTGAAAGTGAAATGACTTAAATGGGTTTATTTGATTTTGACCACCATCCTTAGAATTGCAAGACTTGCAATTATTGATTATGATTGATTCTTTCTTACCTTATGAACTCGACCATCGATTTCTTTTACCATAAGCTCAAGGAGTTGTAGTAAATTTGACTTCCAATTAGTATCTTTGAAATACTTCATTGATCTAGCTCTAGCCATCAGACTGATAATTGACGTAGTAGACCGATTCACGAACTCGAATCGATGCCTTTGCCTGGCTAATCTATTTAGTTTTCCCTAAATTAAATTACATTTACAATTTAAATTGGAACAATATTCTTAGGATTACGATTAGGAACGAAAACGATTAATAATAATTTGGGAATATTTAGTATTAGGTCTGACTGAGCTCGCGGCTTTCGAATAACTATTTTCAAAGATTGAAGTGAAGAAGTGAACTTTTGAAGGGTTTTGTAAGTACGAACGTAGGCGTATGATAACGTAAAACTTTCACTAGGTATGACTTATGACTAAGGGCTTGGTTTTTATGAGTTTATAATAATAATACAGTAATCCAAGTCATTTATTTTTATTATGATTACGAATTTACTTTACTGGCACTGTCACTGTGGAATTGGAGGCAGGCCTTTGCCTTTGTTTATGGTATGGTCAGACGGAAGACTCGGAATCATCGGAACCGGAAGGAGGACTTATAGCTTATGTGTTATGTCATATATGTAGTTGTAGTAAATCAAATGTATGTACATGTGTGATGTTTAAGTGTGCAAGTGGTAAAAATTGAGTGGTTTTTGCTGTGTGTTGTGTATGTAAGTTAAGAAGTCCTGTTTTAAAGCATTCCGATTGCATAAGTTTTCCCACTCGACTCTTCGCTCGTCCGTCATACATAATACTACTGTGTAGTCGTCTCTGTGTCTAGTCCTACGATTTGCTTGCAGTCTGTGTGTGTCCAATGAAAAATCCTCAAATCAAACGATGAATGAATGAATGAAAATCCAATCCCTCCAATTCATAATCCTAAACCTATGATATATTTTAAACCCAAAAGACATCGTGTAGCAAAGCGATGCAGCTTGCCGTACAACTGAATTGCGATGATTTGTATGATTATCGATTATCCTTGCAATTTGCATGCATGGTTTGGTAATTCCAATTCTAATAATAAACTTGATTTTAATGAAATGCAATTGCAATCTTCCAGAGATAACAAATTGTTTAGAACAGTAATAACATACTGTTGGTATCTTTCTGATTTTGCGAAGCAAATTGTTCCTAGCTACTGTCTGGATCTGGAAAAATAGATTATAGATGCGTAATTAATTAATACTTTGTTGGTAGATATGTTTATTCCTTAAGAATAGAAAGGAAAGTTAATAAGTTGAAATGAAACATTAACATCAACAATAATAACTTTTGCCAACATTTATCAATATAGAACAAGAAGTAAAAGGAAAGTGGACTACTGAATCTTCCTATCCTAATCTCATAGCTAAAAGTTTACGAAGGATTACAGATTTTCTCTAACTCTTCATAGTCATATCTAACCAATGGACAAAATATAAATATTTCTGTCTATGTTTAGAATTAGATAAGCCTAGGCTTCGAAATTAAAATAATAAACGTTACTTACTGTTACTACTAAATATAATATAATACATGTGAAGGATATAAAAACATTGAGTTCGAAAAAACTTCCTCACAGTAAGAAATCCGGAGTATCACCACTCAATGCCCAAGATGCTGCTAACCGCTCCCTTGGCTTCCATAAACTTGAATTCTCCCAACGAATCTCACTTGAATCAATTTTAGAACTTTTCATAGATTTGTCACGAAGCCGTTTCATTTCCTTTGTAAGCACAATTACTTCTCTACCATTAACGATGCGTAAAGAATGAAGGTTAGTTAGAGTAGAAACTACGTCATCCCTCTTCATACCGGTGGATTGACATATTGTGCTGCAATTTTAGCAATATACATCAGTGAAACGATTAGAAATTCAACAAATATCAAAACTAAAAGGGAATGCTTGCTTAACTTACTTCACAGTAATTTCAGGTCGTTCTCTGGACCCTCGAATTCGTTTCTTTGCCTCATTTACAACCAATTCTGAAACTTCATGGGACCAATAACTACGATAAGAAAGTAATCCAAGATCTGACAAAGGTTTTTCAGGTGTCCCAAGTTTCCCTTCAAATTTATTAATTTCATAACCTGTAAGGAAGCAATCGAAGCATATAAATCAAATTAACATTAGCTTAGTTACCCAAATTCATGTGCTTACTGAAAGAAATAAGTAATTTTCCGAATCCTTTTCTCTGGTACTGGGGTAAAGTTAAAATACACGCAACATTGTAGTCATTCCCAGAGTCTCTCTCCTTACTAAAATACCCAACAATATGAAATCCACGTTCATCAAGAATCGTCATTACGTAGAACAGAAATACGTTCACATCATAGTATCTGCAAAAGAAAAAGGCAATTTAAAATAAAACTACTCTGCTCAAGTCATTGTCTATCAATGATGCATTATACTTTATAATCTACTTACACAGTCTTATGATCCAAAAACAATTTGGACAAAAGGCAAAGATTCCGACAATACTCTCGATGACGTTTTCCATCAATTTCCCAAAATGAGATACTATTTTTCCTATAAATTTCTGCTCCAGGGGGATGTTTATCGGAACATGGGCACTTAAGTAAATGGGACATTAAGGCAGTTACAGATCTCTTATAGGCTAAGCAAAATTCACAAATATAAATCACTGGTAGCTTTGCCAATTCCTAGAAGAATTTCAGAGGTTAAAATAAGAATCTAAAGTATAAATATGCAACATGAACTTACTGGAGGATAGGGTGAAAAATACCACGGTTTAACACGATACTTCCCAAGTTCAATCATTTCTACATTTTTAGGTTGATGTAGCAGCATACCAGTCCCTCCAGACCCATGAGCATTTCCTTGGCCTTGAGGCTCTACCTGTACCTGGTCTAAAGATTCCTCAGGCAGACCTGCTTCAGCAGGTGCACAAGTAGGATTAATGGAAGCCTTGACCCTTTCATGGCATACCCATTCATCTAGTCGACGGTTATCTAGTTTACAGTAGGTTAAATTTTTAAACAATTAAAAATAAAATGTAATTTTATTGTAAATTTAATTCCAACGTCAAACAACTTACAATCCACATAATGAACATAATACATTTTTTGACCATCCACAAGAGTCCTGATTGATTGAATTTCGGCCTTTTCTAAGAGACAAATGAGCAAGAGATTAGCCAGTTTAGCAACAATAGTTGATTAAATTTAAGCCTACGATATTCTCCGGCTGGATTTTTGACAGGATAAATCTTTCCTTCTTCAATCACCGTTTCACACGACTCTTGTTCCTGTGGTGGTCCAAGTACTGGAGGTTGATTTCCCTCCCCAGTAACAACATTGTCCCAATCCACATTTCCAATATCGATAGTTTCTTCGTCAATTAGCCAAGGAGGACCAATATCCTTGCTAATAGGTAGAAGAGCTGGAGGTTGTGGTGTTAGGGTAGGCAGTTTGGTCTTGGGGTTTTTAGTGATGCGCTGCAAAGCTGGAGGAAACGATGGTGGACTTCGAAGTAGAACCGGCATAGTTTTCTTGCTACTAGGCAAAAGTGGTATTTTCTTGTCAAAGTCAATATTACTAGGCAGAGCTGGTAGCATTTTCCGGTCACTACTCGACCGAGCTGGTGATTTTTTGTTGTCAGTGTCAGTACTACCGGACCGAGTTTGAGCTGGAAGCATCTTTTTGCCACTCTGAATACTACAGGACTGCGGGGAACTTGTAATTTTTGTACCAGTGACCATGTTTCGAGGCATTGACTGAGATAACGGTTTTGATGACATTTTCTTGTCAGTGTCAGATCGACGTGGTTGCACTGAAGAAAGCAGTGCTAATGATGGAAGCGTTTTCTTCCCAGTTGTAGCGCGTTTGGGCGGACATGGTAGAGAAGGCAGAACCTTCTGATTGCCCATATTAATGTCTTCGCGACATAGCAGATCTGGAACTGCTGGAAGTGTTTTCTGGCCATTCGTAGTTGTAACGCGTCCTGGCAAACATGGAGGTAGACCCATTTCATTGCCTCTGTCAATGTTTCCATGATGTGGCAAAGCTGTTGTAACAACGGTTTTCTTGCAAGGTGCACTAGCATTGACAGGATTAGGAAAACTGGACAGAGTTGGTGGTAGTATTTGTTTACGACAGCGAATATTATTAGTGTTTTGGGGTTGTTGCTGTTGGACTTGGGGTAAAACTGGAAGTTGGTCGAATTCCGGCTGAGGAGGTGAGACTGAATGTCTTACTGGAAGCATTTTTTTGCTCATGACAAATATTACAATTGACAACAGTCAATACCGGGAGACTGGACAGTCACAATGATCAGGGTCACTCGAGTCCTGTTATGATTACAGTACAGATGACAGAAGCAGGTGGCAGGGGAGATAAAAGTTTAAAATTGGAACCAGTACAAAGTACTTTATGTCTCATAGTCATAGCTAAAAGTTGGAGATTTTATCCATATTAAGCCTGGAACTGAACTAACTGGCCAGGCTTCTCGCTGGCTACTATTCTTGTGCAAATTCCAACCTGATGAAAATTACAAGGAAGGACAATAGCTAAAATATATATTGAATTGAAAATAGCAAATGCAAATGCGTCATTCATTCCAGCAATCGCAGTGGAATCGGAATGTTAGTTTAATCCGACAGCGACACTGTTCAAATTCACATACATTCATGAGCTGCTAGCATTTCGGATTTGAAATTTCATCAATTAATTTGTTTCTATCTATATTATATGGATTAAGTTTTACTTAGAAATGCAATTTTATCATGAATTTGAATTTTGGAAGCTCAGCTTCATTCAGCTCTGATAATTAATTTTCATTGTTGTAAAACATCCACATCGTCTGCTTTTTGGCAAGGGACAAACAAATATGGTCGTACACAGTACACGGCATGTATAATTAAAAATTAATTTTACGAAAAAACTTCACAATTCAATTGCAATGCTCCTGCACGGTGACGGTGCAGACAGACCTGTGCGCTTCATTTCTTTGTACTTAAACAACCTGCCCTTGTGAAGTACCTTTAATTGTTTTAAACTTTTAATAGAATATGCTTCATGTAATAGTGTTTGTTTAGTGTAGCTTAATTCCGTCAATGCATTGCAGTTTGCAGTGCAGGCAGTTTCAGACTTCGACTTCAAGGAAGTAAATAGTAATGAGCTTTCTTAACATCATTAATGCATTTAAAAAAATGTTGAAGTTGAAGATGCTCATCTTAAGGACTTCGCTTGCTTTTCTTCGCATAACG
>JAQGCY010001397.1:0-10787 GCA_034700645.1 Xenylla mediterranea
GACTTTGATGTTTGAACTTTACAACAACAACGACAATAACACTTAATACACACAGAGCTACAAGGTGACTTTATAATATTTATTTAATACCTATGACTATGACATCTTCTACCAGTTTTTTCATTATTAGATGTAATTTGAAGAAACAAGCTCGTACGTGGAGCTATTACTATTTGGTATTCCTGGAAATTTTTTTAATGATATCGTACGAGTATTTAAGTGTTCATCTAAGTATCTATCTAATTTACTTTTTTGTTTTTGTTAAATAATTTTTCCATGCAATTGTTATTGCTATTGCATATTTGTATTTCATATTTGATTACCATTACCAGGCATTTTTGTTTTTTCTTTGTAATAATCATTTGCACCTGATGAAACTTTGCTCAACAAATGTTTATAATAGTTAGAGTCAGAGCCTCAGACGCTGAGTTGAAGTTGAGGTAGATGAATTCGTAAATTAGTAAATTCGTAGATTATTATTTGGGAAACACAACATATAGAAAATCTCAAGCTCAATTGAATTATTAACCTAACCTAACCACAAAACAGAACAAAAACTTTCTAAGTACATAGAATATATTGAATTCGCATGCAAGCAAGCATTGGAATAGATTAATAATATAATACTTGAGTACTTTACTTTATAAAGTACATCAAGGTCATCAAACCAAATAATTCCTTCTTTTTTTTTTGGCGATTAATGATTATTATGTGTATGATTATAAACCTAGTAGCCTAGCGAAGGAATGGCAATAGCAAAAAGTATTATCATGCAAAGGTTGCATTGTTACAAAACAATACAAAAAAATTTGAAAATTAGTATGTAAAAACGTATACCATGAAAATTGCTATTGTTGGGAAATACTCAAGTCAAGTCAGAATACAGAATACGTACGTCATTTAAGAAGTAGAAGAAGAAGAATAATAAAGTATATTAAACTGTTTCTTACGTAAACTTTGTCTGTGTGAAGATATCAATTCATAGGTACATTACATGTTTTTCTTTATAATTTCTGGACTGGAGAATGAGAATGAATCAAATGATGGGAAAAAATTGAATTCTTTAATTTCAAATTTAATGTTGAACTTTCCTTATCCTTGTACATAATAGTAATAGTCAAAGTCAAGTCGTGTCGAATGGAATTTTTAAGCTAAAGCTACGTAACTTCCATGTTTTTTTATCATTGAATTCTACAATACAATCCTTGGAACAAACAATTGTTCGTACAATTATTGAGAAATACCGAAAAAATTTCAGTTTCCAGTTGTTTTGTTAGTCATGAATGACTATGACTCTTGTGAGAAGGATGAATAAACAAAACAAAGTCAAGTCAAGAATTATTATCTTCTTCTACAATGAAGAAGCTTAGCTTAATCTTAAAAATTATTGTTAGCTCAGCTACAGCTAGCCTAAAATATTTTCTAAAACAGGAAACATTCATTCTTAATCCATATAAAGTCATCATTGGATTTTTTTTTCTATTTGTAAACATGTGGACAAAGTCTGTATTTTGTAGCTCTTGTATCATTTATTTATTTATTTATTTATAGATAGACCCAGGGCCATGGCCAGGGTCTCCAGAATGAATTCCACATTCAACATTTAGAATTTAAAACGACGACTAAAATCCACTCACTTCGTTCGTTAATAAAATATCTGTATTCTGTCCTATGTATCATCTTAACATTTAAAATATTAAGTTACACAATAATATACACTATAACAAAAAAAAATGATGCACGCAATCAATTCAGCATTCATGGAACTATTTTATGATTTGGATTTTTAAAGTTCACATGTCCTCGTATCTAATGTCAATGAAATAACAACATATTTTGTATTTGTATTTACTTTTACTAAATTCTACTGGTGTAAGATAAAATGAATTCTCGAAGAATCATCCACCCTCACATATTGTTAATGTTTACGATTGGAATTTGAGTTCATAAAGGTCTTTATTTACTGGAACTAAAAATTTAAGACAAATATTATTTAATTTCTATTAGTGCATCTGCACTCTTGGTCCTGATACAATTTTTTAATAGGAAGCACGTGTTCCATGATGATCTTTCTTTGCACTCAAACTCTGTAAGTGAACTTTGGATTAGGAGTATTACTTGCAAAAATGTGTTGCAGGCTATTAATATGCATAATTTAGCAATACGAGTAGTATATGAGATATGAATCATTAGATTATTATATTACTGATATACGATTTGATTTTAAAATGAAAGGGAGTCCGTAATCTGTAATTTGTATGTATAATATATGTAGTATAGTGATTTTTTGTTTAAAATTAGTTACACACTAAAATTTTAAGTAGAAATGATAAAAGTAGTTAGTATTGTATACAGTCTTATTCTTATTAATATTCATAAGAAGGAAAAAAAAAATTATGCAATATAGAGATAGATATAAGCCAAACAAAACCAAAAAAGTATTTTTGAATCCTTGAACTATAAGAATTTTTTGGTAGATGAATCAAGCACTGCAGTATTAGTATATTAGAAATACATTTAAATACAAAAAAGGAGAGTGAGGCAAATTGTAAATTGTAATAAGAATTATTTAAATTATTTAACACTTTTGTTAATTTGGATATTAGAGATTATATCATGCATAATTACAAAAAATTATTTGTATGAATCAAAACAAAAAAGAACAAGGTACTCTTACTCTTAGTAGAAGAATAGTCAATGAAAAATGACATTAATCCTCCATATTTACATTTTACATGCACATTTGGTATAATATAATATGTGACGTATGGTCAGATCATAAATATTAGCACATACAGATACACCAAATAAGTTGTACAATTTCTAAATGCTTGCAATTTTCTTTGGCATAGATAGATAGGTACAAAATATCAATAATTTGTAATTGTTTAATGCATCTGAAAGATGAAAGAATAGTGTAAAAAGTTGTATAGTAGGCCTGAGATAGGTGACAACGACAAGGCGATTGCCTTGCCTTATGCCATGTTAAGTTAGTTAAAGTTAAGTCAAAATCATAATCATCCTCCTTCTACCTCCAAAACTAAAAGTATTGGGAATTCACAATTGCAAATTGCAATAGTAAATAGAAATTTATAAATTCACTGTTATGGGTTCATGGTTAAAGTTTTGAAGTCAACAGTCAAGTCAAGAGCAAGAAAATAAATATATAAATGAAAATATAAATTTGTGTGTGGGACTGGGGTGTAATGTGTAGTGTAGTAAGAGGAATAGATTATTTTTTTTGGCAATGTTTGTAATTGTAATCTAAAGTAATGCTAATGCAATTCAATGCAAAATTGCAATGCAATCACTATGATTCACAAACACAATCAGATCTTATTCTATTCTATTCTAAAGATTCAAATCCACTTACTTGAGAAATTTGCATAGAAAAGGAACATTCAATCGTACATTATAATTTACATCTACAGATACATTAGGTACATCATTTATCATTTCTCTGTACTAACTAACAACTAACAACTGATTCAAGATATTTCTTGAGGAGAGTGAGGCCGAACGAGGCGTTGAACTTAAACTTTTCCAATCTTTTACTCTAACTACTCTTGGTCTAAAGATCTGAATACAGAATAAGAATATGCAAATAAATTGTAATTTGGAAGAATTTGTTTAGTAAACAAAACAGACTCTTTAAGAAGATTCGCCATAAAATCTATTTCTAGAACTTTGAAGTTGAATCACACCATCCTGGTTCTGTTGATTGTAATTTTTTAAAACCCCACATGCATGCTATACAGGCTTTTGCATACTAACTAACGTATGAATGATTTTGATTAATCCACATGCATGCATATACAAGAGCAAAAGCAAAAGAGTTATTTGTTATCATTATAGACCAAAACCCAAACCTCAGTCATAAACATTATAATCATAAAGTTACAATACAATTTGTAAAGATCAAAGAGGATCTTGCAAAAGATTTGATTTGAGGACTAACTATAACTGAAGTATTTTAATGAGTATAGTTTGCTTGTAATTGCAATGTTAAGATGACGCATAGGAAATTATTACAATTTGCTTAATCTCAACACTTTTGGATCTGCTATGTATTTGCTCCATCCAAGTCCAACCAATTTATTTTCAACAGTTTATAATATGTTGTAGAGCCTTAACCAAATGAAATGAATCATTTCAGAAGGAAACTTTGGGATTCTATTTATCTTAGACAAATAAATTAAAAATGAAACATAAACATAATAATATAAAGAAAACCAATTCATATCATGGATACATTTTCAACATTCTATTTTTGGTCCTTCTGCTTTTCAATGTGGCAAAACAAATGACAATGACATTTCTTAAAGATTATTCATTATTCATTCATTCATACGTAGTACTACAACTACTGTACACACTCTATTTTGTAACTTGGAACAATAACTTTGTACTGTACGTAGTATAAGTATTCCATTATAAAAGAAACCAGGATGTTTATTTTAATTTATTTATTTTGTGTGTCCACATCGCAATCTTCGCAATTGCATCGTTTCATTTCATCTACAAAAATCTTAAATACAGCTATTCAAATCCAATCCTTTCTTAAGGCGATGAATTTGCATGTTTGTTTCTTTTAAAAATAATAAGGAAGGACTAAAAATAAAGAAATGTCGTGAAAATCCCAGCTGCGTTAATGTTAATGTTATTTTGGGGACAGGATTTCATTCACAGCAGCACAAACATCTGTACGCACATTTACAAATACAGAAGATCCAAATTGCATCGACATTCGTCAAACCGTGCGTCGAAGGCGCTGTTGAAGTATATTATACATATTCTTTTGTCCATTTTAAAATAATTAACTAAATACCTAATCTAAGCATCTTTCTTTCAAAA
The DNA here is from genome assembly GCA_034700645.1 of Xenylla mediterranea. Lineage (NCBI taxonomy): Eukaryota > Metazoa > Arthropoda > Collembola > Poduromorpha > Hypogastruridae > Xenylla > Xenylla mediterranea. The sequence goes on from JAQGCY010001397.1 coordinate 4,855, forward strand.
ATCTAATTAAAGTAAATCCCGTTAAATTCAGAGCAAAAAAATTCTATAGGCAAAACCTTGAAGTTTGAACATAATCATCATCACTGATTCGAGAAAAAAGAATTTTTTTAGCTTGATTGTTCGATTCCTAAATATAGAATATTGTTGTGTGTGCTTTGATCGTAATTTGTAAGTAGAGAATTAAAATCCTGAGGGTTTGAATTTGAGGTTATTTGTTGGTACTATTTAAATAAGTAGAAATAAGCATAGGGTAAACGTACGTACGTACGTAACTAATGACTTCTGATTATTATTACTTATTATTGGTCACTAATTAAAATGATAAATAGTCACGAATATGTGCATATGTGCATATTTATATATGTATTTATCATACTAATTTCACAGGTGGCTTGAAATGGCAATCGTATTTGTAAGTAAGATATGTCATTAGAAATAGAAATAGAAATGGAAAAGTATGCCTAAACTTAACTTATCTTTAGAAACTACGAAGTATTTTTTATAAATGATTTTGTAGCACAGCTCATTTCAGACAAGATAAATTAATATTAATAATATGTGCTTAATTGACATAGTCATGTGCTCCTGGCTATTGCCTTTGCATATTGGAGAAAACTACTTATAATAATTTATAAAATTAGCACTTTCGACACAATCATTGAATTGAAATCCATTCATCTTCAAGTCACTAATAATAATACATGAACCAAATGGCAAATATTCCGGCCGTATGTGTTTATGTAGTTTCATTTCATTTTAATTCAAGGAAGAAAAAATGAATTTATGAATTTATAAAGGAAATGCATACATAAACATAAATGCTCATGAGAAATTAATAAGTATCATTATCAATGTCAATCTGATAAGGATACAAATATTTGTAGCTTATCTTGTCACGTTCACGTAAAATTGTGAGAACTAATAATAACGTAAACGTACACAATTTTGGCCTCGTAAGAAACTTTACTTTGAAAAGAATTAAATGTAATTGTGAATTGAAGTTAAATTTACTGTAAGATCCTTGCAAATTTTGCTGATGGGAATTTACAGGAGGAGGACAACTTATTTTATTATCAAATCAAAAGATTAATTCGCAAGCCTAGCTATGTTTTTTGTTCATAAAAATCACGTAATTTAATTATTATTAGAAAAAATCCAATAAAAAAAAGAACTAACTAATCGACAAACTAAAACAACTTTGGACATTTTATTTCTGTCCATTTTATGAACGTATTGCTATGCTTGGGAGAAAATTCATGACAAATAGAAATAACAACAGGAAACTTCACTTTTAATTAACAATAATTATCCAAAAAATTAAACAAAATTATAGTTTGGATTTGTTCTATTCTTCGTAAACATTATTTTCTTTTCATTGTTCATCATAAAAATAAAACTCATCATCTTAATGAGTATTTTTTTCTAATAAAAAGACTAATAAATGAATTTGATTGAATCTTAAGTTTTGTTTTGTCTTCGTCTTGGTCTTCAGTTCATCAGTCTTTTACAAGCTATAGTTTAATTAACAACCTCGACGTGATTTTTCTATTTCTTTTCGTCCTTTTTTATATATTATTTTCATGGCTATAAAATTCCAAATGTTTGTAGTATTTTACAATGCTCTCAAATCCAATCAAATCACCCTAAAAAATTAGTCAACTTTGAAATAGTTTATAATTAGATACCTAAATCTTGTGCTTGTCATTCACTACAGTACATATATTGTTTGGGGAGAAAAAAAAGAAATCTTGGCTAAACATTATATTCAATATCAATTTTAAAATAAATCATTTAAACTACTCTTACTATGTGAAACAGAACGACAAAAGAAAACCCAAATTGTTTAAGAAAAAAAAATTCACACCATCAAAATCAATCAAAAAAAAAACTAAAAACCACCTAATTCAATTGATGTCAAATTAAACTGTAAAGTCATCATGAAGTCAAAGTAGGAATTTCTCTTTTTAATAATGAAAATTAATCAAAAATTGACTAACGAATAAGTACGTAATAGCAATGCAAAATATAGCTTAAAATTAGTCTATTATACACATAGGAGATTTCATTCCAACTCCAAGGATATTTTATTGGAAACTTCCTTTGAAAGCTCTTCAACTCAAACAATTGGCCGGCTAGCACTATAACCTCCAACTATAATAAATTATAAACTATGCTTTAGTTTTACCTTCACAATTGAATATAACAATTCAATCCCCATAAACAAATGCATTTACTACAATTACATGCACATACATAATATGTTATATAATTATTAATGATTTCAATTTAATGTTTCATTTCCGATTCCTTTTCATCAAAAAATATTCTGAAGTTTTCTTCAGTTATTTTTTTGTTTTGGATTACATGAAGGTTATGACCCAATTTGTTATTTGTTACGATACAATAATTAAGTGCTCATCATAATTTTCTACACAATACAACCGAATGGAATGGACGCAGTTTGCAATTATTATTGCTTTTCAAAATTCAGGAAGGAATTGCCGATCAAACAGAATTCAAATTCAAACAATTTCGACACAAAAAGATAATTAGACTTTCATTATTGAAATAGATATTTTGTGCAATGACAGACGCATAGTTTTGGTTTTGGAGATCAACGGAAATTCTGTTCTGTATTTTCAAGTTTAAAGTTAACGCCCTTAGACATGTACATGTACAATTTGGAAAAGAGCAGAGCCCTTGAATTCCAATTTACAAAATACTTTGTGGAGCAGAAGGCTTTCGAAAGACTTAAAGAGTATTATAATGTCCGGGTATTTTCCGTGTTCGAAGTCAAACTAAACTAATGGTATTAAATATGCATGCAGGGATAGTTTCACGAATCCTTTTTCGTTCCTGAAGTCTTTACATCTTTTACATTTGAATTTGACTTTAAGATACCCTTGCCCCTGCACCTGTGTCAAACATCCATCACAAAAAGAAAACCTCCATGAAAAAAAGCATTGTACTATTAAGAACTAAGAAGTTTGAGATTAAGGCACATTGCATATACCACCCTTAAGGCTTCTTCCCTTTCATCCATCACATCACATCAGGCATCATCTACGAATACGATCTTCTATAGAAATATGGTGCCTTAAGGGTCCAGTTCGAGTTCCAGAAAATGCTTAAAAATAAGATGAAAGATCAAATATCTTAAGTTCTAACGGACCAAAGTTTTCCTCTTCCTTGTCGACATTTAAGCTTAAACAACAACAACAACGAAATAAAATGATTTACTTTTAATTTGAAATCTTATTGTTAATCTCCAGATTTTGATGTTAATTGTGAATCGAAATTCGGAATATTAAAAAAATATTAAGGCATAAAAATGAGTATTGAACAGAGAGACAGTTGTTGATAATGAATCAATTGATGAGACTTTAAGACTTCAAAGTTAAGATGTTTGATTTTTGTTTCTTTATCTAAATCTTGACAGGTACAAAAGAAAACTATTAACTTACATTACATTGATATTTTTAGGATTATTTGTAGATTTCTTCCTTTGATGGATTTATTTATGTTTTATGCGTGCATTTTCCTTTGCTTTACTTTGTTTTATACCTAGTTTAGAATTTAGAAGAAAAATTTCAAGACTTTTTTTTTGTGACATTAATTCATACGTATTACGTGCATACGTTGGACCATAAATAAAAGATCCAAATACAAAATACAATGTTTTCTTTTGAGAATTGAAATAAAAGTCACTCTTCTTCAGTCAAGTCAAACAGAATCCGACTTTAGAAGTTTAGTTTAGTTTAGTTTTCAGTTTTTAGAATGCGAAGGGGGATGAAAAACTAAGAAAAACTAAAGTAAAGTACCTATTTATACCCTTTGAAGATGTTTATTTTCATTTTTACCCTAAAAATCCATAAAGTTCCTTTTTACTAAATAAGTTTATCTCAAACGCATACAAAAAAAATACTTAAAGGAAATGTAGTAGTACTAAAATACTAAAATATTAATACATCAATAGAAATAGTAATTATTGAACGTAGATGTAGATGAATGAATTGAATGAATAAAAAAACGTGACCACAGAATACATAAATACTTAAATATAAGTTTTTCTCGTGCGAATGAAACACAAGATATTTCTTGAAATATAAACAATTTATTTTATGATACCTAGATAAGAGCAATGCATATTTCTATAAATAAGTACCAAATATCTCTCTGAAATAATGGCAACAAATAAATACAAAACATTTTAAAATTTATGGATTATGGTACTTAACATACATAAATACAAACAAACAAATCCAAAGTTTATATTCTTTAGGATTTTTGAGCCTATTGCAAAATTGCTAAATTCCTATTGTGTCTTTTTTGCTATATAAATTGCTACTAACATACCTAATTCGTAAATACGATATTTAGCACAGTGTCAACTCATTTCAAATTCAAGTTAAATCAAGATAAGAAGCAAAATAAGCATATACTATTAAAATTTGGCAATTTTTTTAATACTTATTGTATAGTAGTTAGTTGGACGGACGAATGGGCATTTGGGATTATTTTACCATATTTTAAAGTAAAAATCATTAATAATAATAATAATATTATTATTATTATTACTAGTATACAACTACTAAATTACTAAATTACTAAATGTTATGTTTATTTTTTGACCTTGTACTTCGTACGTATTCGTCAGTCAAAACTACTACTGCAAAACTAGTTTTTTTTATCTTGCTTCTTCTTCTACTAATTCACTTTATTGTTATTATCATTATTATCCAAGAACAAGAAGAAAAAAATTCATTTTTGTTTAGTATTTGTATATTAGAAAGTAAAGTAAAGTAAAGTAAAGTATCGCTTAAAGTGATTGTTGTGAATGTCAGCCTTTGATGTTGGATGTTGGATCAAAAATCATCATTAACAATTAAATTAACAATTGAATTGAACCAAATCAGCAGTAGTAGTAGAAAAATGTTTCATTTCATTTGATTTTATGCAATCCCTAAAAAAAAAATTTATAGTCATATTGTAGAATAGAATCTTTGCAATTTGTAATTTGTATTTAGTAATAATTATTAAAAGGTTAAGGGTAGAACAAAAGAAATGGTGACATAGTCAGCTCAAATCAAAGCTAACCGGATGAACTAGCCTATTCTAATTTGTAATCGTAATCGTAATGTATTTGTCAATTGAACCGTGAACCTGTTGTTAGGAGTCAATTTAATTCGACATTGGTTGGGTTGATGATGATGACAGTTTTATTTAGAAATACACTCGAAATTTACAACAAATATTCTCAAAATGGGAGGCTGAATTCAATCTGCATTTTCCTCTGCATTGTCCGTCCATTATATTATTATCACAGTATAAATTAAAACTTATAAATAATAGTGTCAAATCTTCTTTACTGGAATTCACATAAATGACATATTTGCAATGCTTTGGTCTCTAATTTAGCACTCGACTTTAGATTTTGGACTTGTACATCAAGAATTTTCATGCAAATTTATATTTCACTTTATTTTATGTTGGTATATACTAATTTTTTGTTTTTGTTTATTTTTTCAGCTATAACCATTATACTTGGAGTTGTTTTAATCCTATTTGGAGTTTTATGTTTACAATTTTTTCAGTCATTTGTTAATGCTATTATTGCATCCGTAAGTACAAACACATTTTTGTTTATTGATCATTAATTCATTCTTGCATATGCATATAAATATTTTGCATGGAAATGGAGTAATCATAGGATGCCTAAATCGTAAATCAATTCGTAGTAGATTACCAACTACAGGTTTAGTTTTAGTTTTGTTTTTAGTAAGGTAAAAACTTATGGTAGATGTTGAAACTGGGGCCATTGAAATTGAAAATGTAAATGTTAATGTAAATCAAACTTAATATTTGTTACAATGTATGTATGTAGATCTGACACAATGTCAAGAAAAATGTGGAAAGCCCCTGCCAAATGCGAA
>JAQGCY010001398.1:0-10786 GCA_034700645.1 Xenylla mediterranea
ATAATATTGTAGTTGTGTTTCACGTTGGAGTCTTGTTAGTGTTTGAGCATTGACATTCCCAAGGTCTCCAAACACTGCTAATTGGGGTGCCCACGTTTCATCGTCTGGCATTGCTCGGAAGTAAAATAATTCGGACCAACCTAGATCGCTTCCACAATGATATACTGCGAGGTGCAAATAAAAATCATTTTCAAATACTTTCATTTCATGGACACCAACTAAAAGGGTTATTCAATAACTTACTATAGATTTTCCCTGGTTCCAAACTTGTCAATGTTACGCGATGTATATATTGAGTTAAGTTCATGTCTCCTTGGGATTGAAAACGAATAAAAGTTCCGGATTCTTGAAATTGGCCAATATTTTCATCTCCATACTCTACTATAGATGAATTTGTTGGGTCAATTGTGCTCCAAGTAATTACCATACCTCGAGGATCCTCTGTTGTATATAGAAATATGAATTAAAATCTCGCATTTTCACTTATTAGTAAAATTTTTATCACCATCATATGCTAAATGGATATGTCTCGGTTGATATCGAACAAGTTTATACTCAAGATGAACTAAATCAAATTGAATATCAGGATTTTGAGATCGAATAACTTTTGATGCAGTTCCATTAGCGCAATTTATCAAATGTGTTAACAATATAATACTAAGGACTGGATAAATGTAGGACTGCATTCTTGAGTAATCCATAATGAACTAAATAAAATTAAGGTAATTCCCAACTAAAAACTTTTCACTAAGTACTTAGAGACAACGAAATACGAATAGAACAATAAGTAAATATTTACCCTACACATAGTTATCAAAGTTGATAAAGTTTTTCATAGCTTTATATTTCTACTTCCATTAAGTTAATCAGCTTCTCTTTCAATGTACATGTAGCTTTAAAATCATAACCATTTATGAATACAAAATACTTTAGGTATATCATACTTAAGATATTACATTAGAATTAGAAGCAAATATTCTTTATTTATTCAAATCATGACTTTTCTCTACATTAAGAACTTCCATAACTAAAGAACACAATAAAAGATATTAAACTAAATCCTAAAGATAAAACTAAACAAAATCGATCCACAGTTTGTGCGATTAGTTTCCATTGTGCGAGCGCATAAATGTGACATTTTTGGTCTGAGTCGATGTGGATTGTAAAACATTCTGACTTCTGCTTTTTCGATTCCGGTTCAGAACATTGTACTATTTCATTAATCCATCCGTAAGAATTTAGGAAACCATTCCAGTAAAACCTTTTTCTTTGTCCCAGTTATTGGTTTAGGATTCTTTGAATTCAAACTGATGACAATTGTCGAAACAACAGATGAAGCAATTGTGAACATAATGCAAGCAAAATAAGTTCCTAACCTAAGGTACCAAATAGATTTGCTTGATATTGCCACCGATGTAATATTATCAAAATCTATTGGATTCCATTTTAGTTTGGAGTCGTTCCAATAATTCCGTATCCATACAGAAGTACTGATGGTTTGTTGTTTCTCATTGACATAAAGCAAACGGAGGATTGCAACTTGTAATTGAACAACACCTGTTTCAGAATGATGATTAACTGGACGGGATAACGTGCTATAATTTTTGAGTAGACTATTGATTAAATCACCTTCGCCTATAGAAGTACAAAATGTTGATTTGAATAAAAAGATAAAGCAATATTTCAGATTCATTTTCTTTGGAGCGGATTGGTTTTACTATATATGACTTTCCGACTTTAGCTCAGAACGAAATGTTCGATCTCATTCCCAAAAACTTTAACTTTGGTTTCTACATGCCTAAAAAGGACTAACAAAATTGTGTTTATTAAGGGTGGAGAATTTAATAAAAATAATGTATTATGTACAATATCTGGTTTTACAAAATTTCTATCATTAATAATAGGGTCATTAATTTGATTTAAAAAAAAAATTTATACTGACCATTGTTTTTCTCTTCTAAGAACTTAAGAAATGACATTGAATTATGTGTTTGTCTATATGTGCAAACGCATTTCATGGTTGGAAAATAAAACTGAACTCATAAACTTTTACATTAATTAATATTTAACCGAGGAGTCAGCATGGAAAGATATCAGGATGATTAATTGAAAACAGTTTCAGCAAGTTCGTTCGAAGCATTTACTCCATTCAATTAATTTTATTGCTTTTCAAGAGAGCAAAAGAACAATACTTCTTTCAACCTGCGTGGCACAAATGACCTTGTTCAAGTTCATCCGAAACCGAAATCCTATTCGGGATTTTCTATCTCCATGCTATTGAATCGCTATTCATTTCCATTACTTTCTTCCATGCATTGATGCATTACGCACTGTTTTAAAAATAATTCATAATTTTTCATTCTGAGATTATTAATAGCTTCCTTCTGATTACTAACGAAAGTAATTTTTGTCACAAAATTAGTTTAAGGTTAAGAAAACGAGTTACTACATCATTTCCATTATATTATATTGACTTCCGAAGTTTTTTTAACTCAATTGTTTAAGGCAAACGTTTCAATTTGGATAGCTACCTTCCATTATTCAAGAACTTTTTTCTTATATTAATCTCGTCGATTTTATCCATCATGGATGACTCGAACTCTGAATCTGTAACAACAACCACAACAGTCGTTAAACTAAATCTACAGCTTGACGAACAAGAAAATGAAAAATGTTTGAACAATAATATTGATGGCGAAGAACCGGAAGCAGTAAAAGTTGTTAATTTATTAAAACATTCCCAATCAGTTAAAAAAGGTTGGAGACAGTATATTGGAATGCTTAGTGCATTCGGATCAAGTATATGCTTAACTTTCGCTTTGGGTAAGTCAAATGCAGTTAAAGCTAAATGCTAATAATAAATACATTTTTTTAAATCATTTAACTTGTTTTATTGCAGGACTTGTGAAAATACTGCCAAACTACCATCCACTGGGACTAGCATTTTATCGACATTGGGGAAATATTATTCCAATTATTCCTGTTATTATTTATTATAGCTGCTGGAAAAAACAAGCTATTTTCGTTGGAGTCTGGCCATTTGAAAAAAACTGGAAGAATGTTGCTGGACTTGTTGTAAGTTTAAAAATTTTATAAAAAAAATAAAGCAAATCCTTTATGCCATTTAAATCAATTGATTGATTCGTTTAGGCTCGAGGAATCTTTGGTGCCACGGCTGTTGTATTAAGATTTCTATCATTAGAATACTTAACATTGGCTGATTCTACAGTTGTTACATATTCCGGACCAATTCTAACCATCATTCTGGCACATTATTTTCTAGGAGAAGAATTAAGTTGTGTGTCAATTACAACGGGTATATTTATGTTGTTTGGAGTAGCAATCATATCAAGACCATCTTTTCTAACAAACTCGGAATTCGACATCAACATTTTGGTATGATATTAGTTTAGTTTAAAGTAAAAAGTTAAATTTTACAAAGGCTATGCTATGACTACCTCTATGATTTTTTTTAGATAGGGATATGCATAATTGTTGGTGTTGTGATTTGCCAATCTACAGTTTTTATTCTTGTACGCGGAATTCGGACATTACATTTTAGTGTAATGCAATTAGCTTTCGGAACCGTTGGAGTGACCGAATGTTTTATTGTGGCAATAGCTACTGGCACGCTTACAATTCCGCACGGATTCAGAGATATTTCTCTTATAATTTTGCTAGCTATATTATCATTTTTTGGACAGTTTTTGACAATAATAGCTCTCAAGTTTGATGGTGCTGGAAATGTTGGGTAAGGTCTAGTTTTACTATTTTCATATAAATGTATGTCATGTTTATCTTACAAATCCAATACATTCTTGTAGATTAGTCCGAATTGTGGATGTTATATTTTCGTTTATATGGACAGCTATTTTCCTTGATGAACCACCAGACCTGTTTTCATTAATAGGTGGACTAATTGTTGCTTTTGGGATAGCTGTTATTGGACTTCGGAAGTATCTTACAACCCTCTCACAAGACAATAAATTTAAACAAAGACTATGGTTTCTTTTAAAATAAAATAGAATATAATATAAACATAAAGCATGATTTATATAGTCGAAACCAACTAATGAGCAGTATACGTACTTAAAACCAAATCGAGATACTTATTTCATTATAATTTTTAAAATATATATTTTTCAAAATATAAATGACAAAGAATTCTTAACGGTCCAGTTCAAGACTGGAGTTTGTGTACTTTAACTTGTTGTACATTTATATTTTTTAGGATTCAGCAGTAAAATAAACAGTTTTAATATTGTGATACTAATTTTCATTCTTTTTACCTCGAACTTTAGCCAGCATCTGCATTACACATGTATTACCAAAGATAAAAGGTTCGAAAGCGTTACCTTATACATTTGGGTAAATAATTGTTCACATAAAAAGTAATTCTTCCCAATCCAACAGATTTTTATAATCTGATAGAAGTTTTTAATCAAACCACAACTTGAAACGAATTTTCGTTGACTTTCTTGTTTTATATCCCAAAAATTGTATATTTCAATTCATTCAGAACATTATTGCGGTTATAAATTCAGAGTATAATACAAATAATATTATTTCAAGTTTGCACGTCATCAATCCATGGTTTTGAATAACTTTACAAATGGAATTATTTTTACGCAATAAGATTCTCACCCTTGATGGAATTGACATTTGGAAGAAAATAAGTTACATAATTATTCTTCTATCTACAGTAAAAGTTCACTTCTATTGTTTCAAATATGAGACATAATAATAAGTGTAGAGTTTCAATTCCAAACCAGTTTGTTATAACTTTGCCTAAAGTTTATGTGACATGCAATGATCCAGTTACCACTAATGAAGATGAGAAAAATGCAACGAATAATTGGAAAAAATACGCTGGGGTTATATTCATCCTTTTATCAACATTGTCGATGTCCCTTTTGGCACTTGTTACTAAACTAATGCCAGGATATCATCCTTTCATGTTAACAATTTGGAGATATACAGGTTTGGTTTTTAATTACAAAAATAATGGTTTGGATTTGTTTTAATAATAATGCTGAATTTTTCTTCGTAGGAAATACCGTTCCAACCATTCCGATTTTAATATATTTCCGATTTGTGAAAAAGGAAAACATTTTTGCTCCAATCTTACCTCAATCCCTGAATGACAGTATTAGAATAAAGAATTTGATTGGCGTAATATCGCGTGGAATTTTAGGTGGAATTGTAACAATATGTAGATTTTCTGCTTTGAGATATCTCAATTTTGCAGATGTGTAAGTTAACCTTTGCAATTGAAGTATTTCAGGAACAAATGGATTATTTTATATTTAACACAGCTCTGTAATCACGCAAGCCACTCCAGCAATTGTATTCATAATGGCCAGAATTTTTTTGGGTGAAAAGTTTAGCATTGTTGCAATTATTGCAGCAGTTTTAAGTTTTCTTGGAATTTTTACAATGTGTAGACCACCGCTTCTAACTGGACAAAATTCATTTGAATCTGAAACATTAATCGGAATTGGATTAGCTTTGGGTTGTCTTTTTAGCTCATCTTCAACTTTAATTATAACAAGGAAGTTAAGGAAATTAAACTTTGCTCTATTGATTTTTGGTTTCGGAGTTATTGGAATAATTGAAGGCTTAAGTTTATCAATTGGAACAGGAAATTTTAAATTACCAACAACTACATGGGACATTTTGCTTACAATTTTAATAGCTTGTCTTGCATTTTTTGGACAAGTAATGTCAGTACTAGCAACAAAATTTGAGTCTGCAGGAATTTTATCGGTTGTAAAATCTTCATATGTGATTTACTCTTTACTTTGGGAGATTACAATATTAGGAGTATTTCCGGATTATATAACGTAAGTTCTTATTAGTCATGGTCATGATCATGCAATTATGAGTCACTAATTTTAATTTTTGTTAATACGCCGTAGATGGATTGGATTTACATTAGTTTTTACATCTTTACTCCTTGTTGGATTTCGAAAATGGATTCTCAGCATTCCAGAGGAAAATAAAAAACGACAAAAATTAAATTTTCTAACAAAATAAGTTAAATCTAGTATGAAGTATAAGTTGTGCTATCACCGAAAAGGCGATCTCAATTTAATGTATTTTTGCTTAAAGACGCTACGCTTGGATTTTTATATTCAATTCGTGCTCCTTGCGAATCTAAAAGTATTTAAGTTAGTATTTTTCCGTCTATGGAAAATTACTTCACATAGGATGAATGGAACAAAGATTTGAGAAAATATTAAGTGTTTGCAAGAGTGTCAAAAGAGCCATTAAATTCTTAATCTTGAATGCAGATATTTTTTTATGCGTGCCTGGCTAAGTGGCTAAACTTAAAGCTTAACAAATTGTAAGACTATTTCTTCTATCTCTTTTCTTGAATATTGTGTCATCCTCATAAGATTTCGAGTCACTGGGTTATACTATACATACAAACACAACAATTATTGATTGCCGTTTTAAGGAAATGAATGCACAGAGCTTTGAATTAAATTCAAAGTCAAGCACTGATTGATTTGATTTATTATAGCTTAGACGAATGTTAATGTTACTACTGGTTTTTGTCATTATTATTATCTCATGATCACGTTAGCCCGTGAACTATGATCCGAAATAGAATGAATATAATAAAATATGAAGTATTTGTTATGGTCTGATCTGCCACTGCCTGCCACCCATCCTACTCTGGATATCTGGACTCTGGAGCATTAAATACAATAATATACAATATACAATAAGTATAATAAAGGATCTTATAATTTACGAGTAGTTTGATAGTTTTGTGCTTGATTATTATGATGATGATGACAGTTGACGACCGTCACATATTTCCATATCTATACGTTTATGAATGTAACAAACATCCATCCATATATTAAACTGTGTTAAAGTTAATAAATCATCAATTTACATAAAAGTTTGTTTGTGGACAATAAACAAACATTAAGTCAAGATCAAACCACAACATTCTGCTTTTTGCACTTCTAAAGAATAATCATCATCATAATGTGCTCACACTACGCATTTTAATTTACTACAGTTAGTTATAGTTACATTTACAAGGAAGATAAAGTGCAATGCAAGCTAACTCCTCATAATTTTTTTTAAGTACTTCAGTTTAATTATTATCATAAAATACAAAATACTAGCGTAGCGTCAGTACTAATAACTTAAGTATGAAGTTTCACTCGATTAAATACTAAAATATAAACAAACAAAGCAGTGGGTTAGGAGAATCGGAACGCTTTGATTTTATTTCTAAGTGCATTTTAGTTGGGCTATTTTAGATTCAATAGTAATCGGATGAGTTTCTACTATAACCGAATTTCACCGAAAAACTAAAACCCGGGATTTGTCTATCAACTAGAGGACCAAAAAATTCCATGTCATTGTGAAAGAACATGGATTTAGACAATAATCCCCAGCAAGTGGAACCAGAACCTGAATCATCCCCACCGCCACCCCCAAATACCCGTAAATTATCTGGAATTTTACGCAAGCAATCTCTTTATGATTCCGATCATTTTATTGAGCCAAATGGGAACTATCAATATCAAGATTCAGAATCTCGTCCTCTTCAAAAAAAGCGTATAAGTTTTTCCGATGATCAAGAAGCTCATTTTGATTCCATTTTAATACAAAAACTTCATCAAGAGCTTCAAGACAAGGCTGCTGCTGCTTGTGCAGATTCAATTGCAGAAGATGAAAATGATAATACAGAAGAATATCCTAAGCATAAAAGAAAAACGTGGTGTAAAAGATATTTGGGAATACTTTTAGGTAAGAATAATACTAGTCTTTGGAACAATTGAATTCAAAATTAACATCTTTACTGTTCTTTGTTTATAGGAATTGGAGCATGTATATCATTTAGCTTATGCATTCTTATTGTGAAATTACTAGCCCCAAAGTTCCATGCATTTAGTTTAGGTGTTTATAGATTTTTAGGTGTAAATCTTTCACTTCCAATTCTATTATTTGTACGTTATGGTCAAGGTGAAAAAGTTTTTGATCCAATTAGTCCTATTTCAGGGAAAAATTATAAAATGGTTGGATTATTGTGTGTAAGTAAGCTTGAATTTAATCGAACAATTATTTCGATGTTTATACTTAAAATACACTTTCAATTATATTTTTAGCTACGAGGAATTTGTGGTTGTACAGCAATTGTACTACAATTTTTATCAGTTAAATATATGAGTATTGCTGATTCAACTGTGATAGCATTTAGTACTCCAATTTTTGTTGGAAGTAAGTATTTATTTATTAAATCTAATGCAAATAGAAAATTACCTGAAAACTTTCTCTACTTTTGCAGTATTTGCCAGAATATTTTTAGGCGAAAAATGTGGAATCGTTCCAGTTCTTACTGGTGAGTGAAAATAAGCAGTGAAAGTTAATAATATGAACGAAATTATCCATAATTTTCCTACACTTAAATTCTTGAACAGCGATAATTACATTCACCGGAGTTGTTATTACATCCAAGTTACCTGCTAGTGAAACTTTGTCTTTCAGTCAAAGTAATTTGGTACGTATGCTTCAAAGCTTCAATATTTGTAAAATTTTATGTAAAACAGTTTCCTTTTCTGATTAGATTGGTGCTACACTCGCATTTATATCCATGTTATTTGCAACTAGTATATTTATAATTTTAAGAAAATTACGATCCCTCCATTTTACCCTTGTAACATCATCATTTGGATTAATTGGATTGTTTGAATGTGTGGTACTTTGCTCAATTACTTCAAGATTTGATGTACCAACGAATCAAAAGGAATGGTTCCTCGTTTCAAGCATTGCAATATTGACATTTATTGGTCAGATTTGTATGACAGGTGCACTAAAATTTGAGGATGCTGGACCAATATCTCTTGTTAGAGCGTGTGATGTCGTAAGTGTAATTTAAAAAGCATTCACTTTGCAATTAATTTGCAATTCAAATTAAATTTGTCTATTTTTGTATGTAAAATAGGTTTTCTCATTCATTTGGCAATCAATTTTTCTAAACATCAAACCAGATATTTATTCTACAGTTGGTGCATTAATTGTATGCTTTGGAGTGTGTCTTACTACTCTACGAAAATATGTAATTAATTTACCAGATGATAATCCAGCAAAGGAAAGATGGTGGTTTATGTTGAAATAAAATTTCAAGATATATTTATTTTGACTCTTTGGATTTGGATGAATATTGTACAAATATTTCCTTGAGTATATTTGCTAATTTTTCATTAGATTCATAGTAATGTACTACAACTTCTTCGGCCCATTTAAAATATTTATTTCTTCTTTCCTCTGTCCATCCAATTGGTAAGCTTCTGCATAAGTCTCTTAAATTATAAATTTTATCAGCCATTCCAACAATTTTTGCAGAAGTTGATTTCTTTGGTGCATTTGCTATACGAAGTCTTTTACGTTCAGGTTGATCTAATAGTTTGTCGTCACTCAATTCTAGAACTATTTTTGCAACCTATAATAAAAATTATTGATTAAGCATAATATTCTACTCTTATTGAACATTTAGTTTCGCTTACAGTATGACCAAATTCTTTTTCCAATTCTTCAAAAGTAGTTTCAGTATCTTCTATTGTGTCATGCAAAATTGCGGCTTGAATCAGCGTAAGGTCTTTCACTCCAACATCAGTTAAGATCTTTGCTACACCTAAAATATAGTAATCACGGTTTTAATTTTGTTCTTTACAAAGATTTTGTTTAATTTGAATTACCAATTGGATGATTTATATATGGCGTCCCTTCGGCATCTTTTCTTTTTTGATTTTTATGTTTCTTTGCAGCAAAATCAACTGTGTTAATAATTATTGGGAGTATATCACTCATTATTATGCGAATAATTATAAATTGAAACAAAAATTATTATTGTTGGAAGATCTCCAGCAAATGGAAATGACTAATCGACAATATTTCACAGAATGACCGACATGTAATATTTTAACTTGAGCTTTGTAATAATGTTAATGTAGTTTAGCTCAAAAGATTCTATAAAATGAATACTGTTTACATGAAAGTGAAATATCTTATCTTATCCTAATAGCAATATGGTATGGTGTGGCGAATAACGCTTAGTTGAGCGTTAGTTTGCACGTGTTATGTACATTAAATATACTTCTTAAATAATCCACAAATTACTTATCATGGAGGTATGTATCAAACAAATTATGGAATAGTTTATGCCAGTTGCTCATTATTTTATTTTTGTACGCTGTATGCTGTACCTGCCTAATAAGTTTAATATAATATAGCCAAGCAATTTTACTAATAAATCAGTAAATCACATCACAAATCGATATCTACATAAATAAATTTGATCTATGAGTGCAATAATAATAATAATATTTCAAAAAGTAGCAGTAGTAGATTCAATTCAACATGAAACGTGATTTTACCTTGAAAAACTGAAGCAAAGCTAGTAGATTAGACAATTTTATAGATTTTTCTAAAGGTTAAGTTTAAGCAAGTAAGTAGGAGTAGCAAGGAAAAGTAATGGATAAATTAGACGTAATGCATGAAAGAAGCGTCTGCGACTTCTAGTGATAACTAATTTTACTTGCAGAAGAAGAAACTAAGAACTAAGCTAAACTAAGACTATCCGTAAATCGACATGCATGGCATAAATTGAATTACATTAAATAATTTCCATAGTCTAGTCCATCTAAAGAAAATCTAATGCAAAATGGGATGCAATAGAAAACACCAGTTTTCTCGACCGCCCTTCGGGCGGTCTCAAAAACTGGCCTATGCGTAACTGGTCAATCAAGTGGACAATTAC
>JAQGCY010001399.1:0-10784 GCA_034700645.1 Xenylla mediterranea
AAATATCCTGTGTCTGACCTATAAAAAAATTTTCTTTTTAAAAGAATAGTTCAGATTGAAACATTATAATGAAATAGTTGCTCAGTTAAAAACTATGTTCTATTTTCTCCCGAAAAAAAAACTTTGAATATGAATCAATTTGTATAAAGGGATATAAGGGCTTGAGTATGACTTTAATATAGGTCAATAGACTTTAATAGTTTATATCAACTAAAAGCTTTAGACAAATTCTTAAACCACGTACCTTTTTTACTACCCAGAAAGAAAACTAGGATTTATTCTATAAGGATGCTTGTAAGAATATATATGATCCATTCTTTCTAAATTCTATGTACATTTTATGCAATATTCATTCTCTATCAACTCTGGAATCTGGATAGAGATAGAAAATTGTCACTCATCTTTGATATGAGATAGTTATGTTTTAGGGAGATCATTTCCTGCAATAAAATAATTCGTCAAACTGACAACACTTACATAAATTCCGTGACAAAACAATAACTTCCGCATGCATTTTCGTAATATATGTGTTACTATTATACTAAGTAATCAGACCACACAAGTACAACTTACTTAAGAGTGACTAGACATGAACGTGCATGAAAATAACTGATGAGTTCCCATATTAATCTAATAACAAATAAAGAAAGGAAAGAAAAGTTAAGTTAGTTGGTTCATTTTCTGGAGTAGTAGTAGTAGTAGTAGAAAATGATTTCCCAAAAGTAAATACGTATATACAGTAAACAATAGATGTGAAGAGGAAGTAAAAAACTATAAGGACTTTCTTTTCTTTTTCCGTCTTCTTGGTTTAGTAGAAAAAGATCATCATATTATGGACAGACCACCTAAAGAAACCAAAAGCCAAAAATCCACATCATCATTCTTACTAAAGTAAAAAAATAAAACAAAGATAGATAAATAAATAAATGAAAAGTACTAGTGCTCCGTCTGTAGTTCTTAAAGGTGATATTACAATAAAAAATACGACTAAAAGATAAGATTTTTATGGTTCCCAATCTTACTAGAGGAATTACAGTACAG
The DNA here is from genome assembly GCA_034700645.1 of Xenylla mediterranea. Taxonomy (NCBI): domain Eukaryota; kingdom Metazoa; phylum Arthropoda; class Collembola; order Poduromorpha; family Hypogastruridae; genus Xenylla; species Xenylla mediterranea. The sequence continues at coordinate 1,042 of JAQGCY010001399.1, forward strand.
ACACAGAGCCTACTGAATCCTCATCATGAATCTGAATCTGTCTTAATCACAAGTGACACTTTATGTTTTCTCCATTTCAAAAGCTCATTTTTTTTCCTTCTTCTGGTTTTAACCCTCTTGTAGTTGTGGATTGGACGGGTTCATTCACATCAAATAATTTTTATTTAGTTTTTTTTTCTTGGACTTTCACTTTACTAACTATAAGATGAGAAAATGACACGGAAACACACACATATCTATAACCTAGTCCCGCAATATCATAAATGTATATTTGTTAAGTAATTTCATCACGTCTTCCTTCTCCTTCTTCAACTCAAGCCAATGAAGAAAATTACTTATACTTATAATAATAGCACTACTGCCTTAGATTTTTGTTTTACCTTCCTCTGTTCATTTTACTAACCAATTTCCTTTTAGCTTTTCTTTTTTAATGAGTTTCTTTTTTCAGAAAAAATAAACAAAAAAGTAATTATAACATTGTGTGAGTGAAAGTCATTAAAGGATCTCAACTCATACAGATTACGCAGAACTAAGTAATAGGAAGTTAAGTTTTTGTTTCTGAGTAAGGAATGTTGACTTGGTTGGTGGTGTGGTTGTGCTTTTAGAAAAGAATAGAAAAACAGCAGGTTACTCCCTTCACCTGTTGCACATGTTATTTCTAATCAAAATTAAAGGCTAAACTAACTGGAACTTGAAGGATTGAAATGAAAAATGCTCTGATTTCACCGTAAAAGGCGAAAAAAAAAAGTTATGCTGTAGCTTATAAGTATCATATTGAACAATAAGTTAGCATAATGTCAGCATATTTACATACATTTACAATTTAGTTTATTCCTGAGTAATGTTACACATTAGTTGAGCTAGTAATTTAATAATAGTAAACTCCCACAAGGAGGCAATAAAATACATAAGAAGTAAAGAAATGAAAAGTTTGGTAGAATGTCATAAATGTATTCGATTTTCCAGAAGATTTCGAAAAATTAATCCAAGTTTTTGACATTGCCGTATAATCATGAGGTTTTGCTAGAAGGGGATTATTCGCTGTACCAAGTACTCCTCCAGCCACTCCAACGTAAACATTGTCCTGAAAGAATTCATAAGTTTTTAAATGGTATGGTGGATTGAATGTGAAAATAATACATTTGTATTACTATTACATTTAATGGACTATCATATTCTCCATCCAGATAAAGTTTTCGCTTAAATTCAATTGTAGCAGTTGGTCCGTCTAACTTGGCCATTGAAAGAACCGTGTAATCTTCACTATCTTCGGGATCCTCAATCACGCTTTTTGGTCCAGTACCCCACATATCCTAGGTTGAAAAATAGTTTTGCAGCTTAATCCGTATTTTATTAAAGTTGAATTTAATATAGAACATGCTTACTTGAACTTGAGAATTTCCATTATTATCAAACCAAACAGCAACAATATCGCAATTTGTATGAGGTTTACATGGTTCAAATCCGATTTTAGGACAAAATGCAACAGCAGCCCATCTAAGATGTGAGCCAAGTGGTTGATTCCACGATAATGACATCTTAATATCCTTATTTGTATTAACCATACTCCATCTAAATACAACTTGATTATCTTCACTAGCAGATAATTCGTTTATTGGAATTTCATCATCTGACTTTCGTAGATATAATTTGTTATATTCACAGACTTTTCCACAATCCACGAGCAAATGAACAAGGTAAAGAAAAATGAGTAAAGCGACTCGTCTCATGTTCGAGCTGTTCTTTACTTCTTTCTCTGAGAATTCTGACTTAACTGTTCCGTCTAACTCTAAACTATATTCTTTGACTGGTTTGTCCAGAATAAAAGAAACTAAAAATGATCTGAATTTTGTTAAAATTTTATTGCTATTATTAAAGTTTTGCAGATATTTTTTGCAGCATGATCCAAGTTGGCTTAGCAACAGTTCAAAGACTTAAACAATTTACTAAGGGAAACCCCGTTTCCTTATGTATGTGCACAGCAGAAATAAATGGTTACATAAGATTTTTGGAATTTTAAATACCAGTAGGTTTGTTCTAGTTCGTGAACCATATTGTATTGTACAGGTGGTTTTGGAGTTTTGAGTGAAAAACCAAGTAGGTCTTAAACTTTCGACAGTAAACAGTTCAATGGTATTTGCTATAAATCTCCAGAATCGATTTAACTTAATAATAGCTCTAAGTTTGAAGAAAGCAAATGTCATGTTTTTTTTAAACCGATTTAAATTATACAGTTCAATGGCTCATTTAAAGTTGAGAAAACTAGAACTAGATCTTGGTCAAACAAATGCTTGTGCTAGAGTGAATGGATTTGACTTGGGATAGGACAGTACGCTGATATACGTTCTCTCCATTAGACAATAAATCAAAAACAATGAAATCAAAGGCACTGGTAGTAATGTTTATAATATATTTTTTATTTCAGAAAAGATAAAATCAGGGGACCCTTGGGACCAGGATCCAGAACTTACAGCAGCCATCATAATCCAAATCATTTTTCTAATTTTTTTATCCATTTTTGGAACATGCATCAATTCCTTGGTATTCTGGATATTCAATCGTAGACCAGCTCTTCGATCCCTTTCTAACAGGTAAACTTTTTTTGGATAATACGTACAAAAAAATTGGCAAAAAGAAAAAAAATGAAAGGCCTATCGGTATTTATAGTTAAAAGAAATTAAATTGTCATTTAAGCTTTAACAAGCATATCGAATTTTCTAGTAAAATCAAAAAACAAAACAATAAGTTTACGTAAAACTATTTTTTAATTTTAATTCCGTTTAAAATTTTCCATACAAAATACAAAGGGAAAACTTATTTGTACGTTATAAAAGATCAAGCTCGCTCGATTTTATAGAAATGAAATTCTTTTCATTTTGGTCTTTTTTACCTGGGCAAAATGGACAGGAATTAATTTGATAGGACGAGACAACGTGTAATAATCATAGGATATAAAATATAGGTTTAGGTATGAAGGAAAGTACAAGGGACTTGGGTAAAATTACCCATGTTCCATCAATAAGAAATAGACAAAACAACAGAAAATGAAAATGAAACCATCCAATTTAATCCTTTTCAAACTCCATATCCAATATCCGTGTTTCACTTTCATGTACGCGTGGTATTACCTACTGGTATGCTCGTGTAAGAGCGTGCTTGTCCACGGTATCTCTCTTGCGGTTTCTTCGTTCCTTGACAAATAAGATTTCATTGAATTGGAATAGTACTAGACATCTTTACCTATCGCTATCTTTTAAGTTGACTCAAGAAAAAATATTCCATCGGAAGGAGTTGTTGCTCTTCTTTCTTTCTTTCTCTACTTATTGTTGTTGTCAGTCTTAATTCCAAAGATGCTTTTGTTACATAGTAGGACAAGAAGTCAACGAGTGACTTATGTATGGAGTATAGCTAAACAGTTTAATCTATAAATGAAATACCATATTGTCATATCTTGTATCACTTATTATAAACTTCCAGTTTCGTCCCCAGGACATGTAATGTGCATGTACTTTAATGTAACATAGAATCACTACATACTTGATATTTGTATAATTCCGCTCTATATAATTTATTAGGCTATTATTATATCTATCCCACACCCTTCACATGATATCATGTCAAGTTTCAATGTCAAAAAAAAAAAAAAAAACTCCAGCTCCCAATGAAATATTCATTAAATTTTACATTGGTGAATTTGGTACATCACATTGTACTTCTTCTGGTTTGCTTTACAGGCATAAAAAATAAAAATTCTACATCAGATAGTCGAAGAGAATATATTTATTTTTTTGTGCATTCGCATTTGATACTCTGTATTCCATTTCCTAGAATTATTATATAACAAGAAAAAAAAACCACGCTTAGGGAAACAGTTCTAGAAATTTGAATTTACTCAAGTTACTCCTCTACCTACTGATGAGAAACTTTCTAGAGAAAGTGAACTTTTCCCCGGGGAAACAGAGTAGTTGTGTAAAATGACATTGGGGTATACGACCAATCTAAAGGATTGTATGTAACCTTACAATAACAAAATGTTCTAAGTACAACCAAAGTACACAAAAGATAGGCTAATGTTTGAATTCCAATTTTTTGAGTTTAAAATTGAAATAATGTATAAGCTATAGATGAAAAATATGAGAACAAATAATTCATACATTCATGCAGGCGAAAGTATAGAGGTGGAAATAGAAAGATTTATTTACATTGTTCAAAATGTTTTAACTCATTATAAATATTTGGTTCTTTTAGCTTGGATGTTTGCTAATCTTACCGTCATATGAATACAATACGATATTTCATCCATGTTCAGAATAAATTGAACAATACGATATTTTTAAGCCCAATTGTTCAGCCTTAAAACAGTTGGTCAAAATGTTAGCTGGGGTTAATGCAATAAAATTTAATAAAATGGACTTTTGAGTTTGAACTTTATAAAAGTCTAAAAGGATACGAAAATTTCCAGCTCAAGATAAAGTGTACAAATAAGCAACATCACTCGAAAACCTACTTAAAGCTGACTTTCAAATTAATAATTCATCCTCCGTAATATATTACACATTAGTTTCTGTAACTGTACGTTTCATTTCAGCCTAGTCTTTATTTAAAACCTTTGAAATTTAGTGTTATTTGCTTTTGCTTTTTTGCTGATCCATCCAGGTTTATAGATTGATTCTTTAACCTTTCCAATACAATACAGAAGTTATAGAGGGTTCACGGCATAATAAAATATACATTAGTAAATAGAAGGAAAATAGGAGAATTCAATTATTGTCCTCGACTTTCCCTTCGCTTTGGGATAAAGAGCAGTGCATAAGAGTAAGGAATTTACAAAAATAAATTAAGATTGAAGTTTAACAGCGTAAAGCAATTAATGTGTAGGTTAAGTTATAGAGGAATATTTCAAGTTGGAGTTATTAGTAATTACTATCATAATGTACTTTGATTGGCATCGATAACTTTCATTGTAGTATACTCTAATATAAATGCCTATTTGGAAATTATTACTTATTCCAATTTCGAGCCTACAGTCCAGCTCAGCTCTGCCGTCGCCAGAAAAACAAAATGGCAGGGCAAATTTTCCTCAAAATTAAATATAAAGGCTCTTTATTTTCATAATTAAAAGCTTTTGTCTTAAAGTGCGTTACACAAATTACATGAGACCTTTTCTTTTTTGATATTTCATATTCCATTTCCATCGTGGCTTTCAGTTTTTCCTGGTACAACGTATTATTTCTTTAATCTTCAAAGTTCAAACCAGCCTTTGCTTTGGAACTTCCTTGTGGTTTATGGTGCATTGGGTGGTAATTTGATGTTTGAAGGAAGTTCTTGAAAATGATTTCCTCTCTAATCTTCTATATACTTATCATCCGTGGCGTGGTGGTGGTGGTGGTTTGACTAAACTTCTTAAAAGGGCTGAGTGATTTTAAATTTTAATAAGCTTTCCTCATTACTACTTTATCAGTGTGAGCAAGAATTAAAAATTAAAATCATAATTTCGCTTTTTGTACCCTTGTGAATACTGCTGTGCCTATGAGAGAAAGAGCGTCATGATTTATTACGCCTAGACTTTCTTTTTTATTTATTTCTAACACAGATAGGAAGGGATGAACAGGAAAGACTTTGAAGTTCAGTCAGGAGCTGTGAGCTATTTATACCTGACCAAATTTTTAATCGAAATGGTCAGTGTCTAAATTTTCGAAATTTGGAAAAATTCAAAAAGCATAATTAATTTCAATTAATTTTCTAAAATCTGACTTGGGGAAAACTTTTATGGCCCAATGCAACCTGGTCAATTTTTAATTCAAAGAAAGGTCTAAAATTCCAACAAATTCTTGTATTTTTTCACCACAGATGCACTCTCTCTCAACTCTAAACCCTAAATCCTTCAAGTCGTTGAGTTTTGAATTAAATAAAAACCTAAGCGCATATGAAAAATATAATTCATGGTCCAAGAGAATTTTTTTACGATACGATTTTTACTTATACTCATTAGTTTTCACAGATTAGAATTTTAAATTTAATTAAATATGTTACTATTTTATTTGCAAGCACATTGTTATAATAAATTCAGGTAGAACAATTACTGAAATCAAGACTGTAAAATTAATTTAACATGAATTTATTTGCATTTTGCCTATTTTTGAATCATTTTTTTCGCACACTTTATCTCAAATAAGTGTTTAAATTACACATTATGTGTTAGCCCGACCAAGTGCACTTATGTCATTTCGGTCCGTATTTTGCATAATGATTGTAATATGTGTAAACTTTATATTTTACAACAATTATATATCTATATTTAAAATTAAACTGTTTATTTACACAAAAATCAAACATTTTGATTAATTAAATTAAGTGCATAAGACTTAATAATCATTTCTTCAATTCATATTGGGTCGGGCCATTTTTTGGCTTAGAGATGTTTCAAAATTTAGAATAGGGTTAAATGTGCAAGTTGAAGAAATGGAAAATTTAGGGTCCAACTGTGGTGACTGCTCAGGTATTTATACCTGACCCTCAGGTAAATATACCTGATGGTAAAAATAGGGGAGGGTTCCGTAAAAATACCTGAGGAATTTATACCTTACAGCCCCTGACTGAAGTTATAAAATTTTTAAACATCTACTTCATCTAGAAGTTTGTATTTTGAGTTGTTTGGATTTCTGTTTGAGTTGATTGTGGATTATTTAATATTTGAAGCCTCTTTGTTTTATCCTTAATTAATATTATTCAATCAAAATAATGTTAATTTTTACATAGATAGGTAAGAATTAAATGCATATCTATGGTCTTAGGTTTACTCGTATAAAGAAATTTGGAAAATTATTATTAGAGAAAGTTAAATTACAGTAATCATTTCCTTGTGTCTATCAATCTTCATCATCCAAGTGTGACTATCTGAATGGGTTAGAAAATCATGACATGGCTGATACATACATTTTCCTATTTATAACTCTATAAGTAGGTGCGTGTAACCTGTTTACGTAAAAGTATCCATGTACGAATATAGAACCTAGTTTTATAGAAGTTAGAGATTTAAAATTGAATTAGGTAGAGAATTCAATCTCACTTGAAAAAATACCACTAATTAGAATATTACGGTAGTGTTAATAGTAATACCAAAAATATCCGCATTGTTTCCACACCCTGGTACAAAATGAACCACATTAATTAGCAGATACGGACCCAGAAATCCCACACTTTCCCTAACAAAATCCAACTTTACCTTTTACCTAATATTCCAAAACGAGTGCTATTTTTAGCTTTTCCTTTGTTATTGTTATAACTAATTTCTGCACCCTAAGCTAATAATATATCCGTAGTGTAGTATTCTAATTAAATATCAAAGAAATTTTAACTTTCCAGGTTCGGTAAAAGGATACAAATACGGTACAAAGTAAACAATATTTTGATGTCTAATTTCCCCCATTGTTAGTATTTGTGCATAACGCATATATATGGATGTTTTCATTTTGACTTACTCGGAGTAACAATAAAATCATTACGAATGGGTCCAAGTGTTTATATTTTGTATTTTATGATATATTGCTTACTTAAATCTCAAGCGTAGTATTAACTATAAGTCCATGTTTCATCCTACCATTCGTCGAATATGACCAATTGACCTTACTAATAATAACTACCTGTTTCTTACCTTCTGGCATTCTTTCTCACCTTTTAATTTTACCTGACACGTGACGCCAAGTGGTTATACAGTGTATTATTAATTATTTTTAGCCCCGTTTAAATTGGACGACGAGTTCTTACGCTGTGCATTGTTCATATTATGACACCAAATTAAAATTGCTCTTTTCCCGTTCTTTCATTTTACGTCTAATCATGCGTTATTCCTTGAATCACCACTGGCAGGTCAGGGAAAGCGACAACATCACCAGAGATAACCCCCTCTAAACCTAATAATTGTTTATTATTAGTAATTTGTATTGAAAATGTTCTAGAAATTTTCTTGTTTATTTTTGTCGCTGTTTTGGAGTTTATAAATGTTTTGTTTCTATCACCAATTGTAACGTTTACTTCTTGAGTTTGCAATTAAAAAAATCACATTTTCTCGCACGTGAGTCTTATTGTTACTTACACCACATATCTTTATGGGATATTTTTAATAACCAAGACTGGCTTCGATATAGATTGTTTAAAGCTGGACAACAGATAGTTCAGACAACAATAATTATTAGAATTCTTGAGATTTGATGTTCTTGTGAATATTTTTTTCAATTTAATATGTATAACATTCATTTAAGCTATACATTTTATAAATATAGCTCAACGAAACATTATCATCGTCCACATACATGACCTTTTGGAAGGACATGTTATATTTATACAAAGTATGGAGAGCAAAGAACTAATCATTCCAATAGATTGATTTGCTTCAATTCACATGGACGAATCATGCTTTGTTGTAATAATTGATTTATGAAATATTAAACAGTCAATAATTGACTATATTTGACAGTATAGAGTGAAATAATTTTAAAATTGATTACTTCCAGATAAAGCGTTTATAAATATAAAACAACTTCATTGTACTTGGCCATGAATTTCCTAAAAGATATCATGAACAATAGCTCCAGAGAAATTTAATATATTGCACAATAACTTTGATTCATTCTTTATTTCGTATATGACATGTTACGAGATAAAGAATTCAACTTGTTCCATGAAATTATTAATATTTTTGTAGAAAAAGCCTTGTGGGGTATACATTTTACTATATAAGAAAATAATAATATATTTGTATACTTACGTTTAAAATGTACAATGTTTGCATATGTTTGTTTGAAGCAAAACGAGTACAGTTTTGTAATAAATGTCGAAATCATCATTCATTTCTTACTGTTCCATAATTTTATTTGAAGTTTGAATAGGACAAAGTACAAATACTTCAAATAAAGACACTTTTATAGTATAGTACATTTCACCAAGCTTAAATTAATTATAGAGGACATATATGCTTTCCTTTTCCAGGAAATTTCCAGTTTGTTTTACTGAGTACAAGGCCAAGAGATCTTTCTCTAAAGGCAAATAATAAAGATGATGGCTTAAATGTTGAAATATTATGACATGGTCGAATAAAGCAATGTTGTATAAACGAAAGTAAGCCTTCAATCAAGAAAAAGAGAAAGCCACTTGCATTATTAATTCGAGAAGCTTGTATACTCTCTTGTCAATTTAACTTGGGCCCTGTGGCTCCTCCTTTTCTTTGGCTTACTCTCAACTGACGTCATAGCTTGTGCATTTACTAGTACTTTCACCTTTTGGTTTCAGCTGATAGTAAGTCAACAGACAGGAGGAGCCATGGGGCCCAAGTTAAATTGACAAGAGAGTACGTTACTAACATGAAATTGTTTTTGCTAGACTAAATTTTGTTGAATTATTGAAATGATCTTGGTCTTTTGCAGTTTGGTTAGAATATTCCCAAGCAAAAAGCCTCGTATACTTACATTTGTACTTGAAGGAATTTAGACCAGATCCAGAACCAAGGTCTTGTAACGCTACTTCGTTACATAACATAACATGGCTTAATTGTGAAAGTAACAAAAGTTTTTCATTTGGATTATAGTTAATTAGTCCAATATTGCGTAAAAATGTCTCATATGTTGCCCATTTTAATGTGAATTCTATCAGTTTAAAACATATTGCAGTATTATTTATAATGAATTGCTGATTCAAGAGTTGATAGTGATTTAATATATCTATTTGTTTGAAATTTCAGATTTGTG
>JAQGCY010001400.1:0-10780 GCA_034700645.1 Xenylla mediterranea
GGTCAAGTAATTAATCAATTGGGTCCAAGTAATTGATCAATCGACTAATTACTGACGAGTTTGTATACTTTTAAACATCTTCTCCACGGTCCCAGCTAGTTTTAAACCCTTTTAGGGTTTTCATGTTGGGTTTTCGAAATCCGTCATCAACATTTTGCAGTTGCAACATTTTTTGCCAAAAAGTTGTTTGCTCCACAAAAACTTGATTGATTATTACTCAGGACATCATAAGGAGTCGATCAAAAAAGAAATTAGATCAAAAGTTGGAGTGCCGCTCCCCTTCCTTGCTTGAACACTAGAAACTGTAGTTAATAATTTATCCATTATTTATTGGTACAAAATACAAATCCGTATTAATTGTTTTGCTTGAACAGATTACCTCCTTTGGATTGTAGTTCCACTGCCAACTCGATTCCATTCTTCCGCAGTTTCATTAATTACTCTTGGGAGTTTGCCTCAACGAAAGGATTTCTAGATTCCGATCGCTATACTCTACTTCGTCAAGCGGGTTGAGTACTTAAGGTAATAAATCTTACAACCATATTACTAAAACCTAACCACATACCGTACAGTTGAAAATGAAAATGCCCGAAACAAGGTTCATTAACACAATTTTCTACTATAATTATAAATTTCTCCAATCGCATTCGCAAGCCGTTTGATATCTAAAAATTTACATGTTAAATTCTATAAGGAAATTCACTTCGTCTCAGTAAACACCGCGATATGGGTAGCCTTATACCGAACTTGCCAATTTTCGAACGCAAACACAAACACTCATAATACGGTAAAGGGACTTACAATTTAGATGATATACAATCTTCATTGACCTTAACTTTTTAGCCCGACCCAAGTTGTTTTGACAACGGGTCACGGGCTATTGTGATCACCACGGCCGTTTATATATCAACACGATAACTTTCGAACGCGAGGACCGATTGGCTTCAAATTTGGTATACGTGCGTTTGGGGTCAATACCAAGGTTAAGTTCGAAGATGGGCAAAATCGGTCCATGGGTAAGGGTAGCTACCCTGACACCTACCCTAAAAAATTTTTTTTGATCGAGTCAAAAAAGTAACTTTTCCTTACGGGATTTTACATATTAATTTTTGCTAATTTTTCAAAATATTGAAAATCTTTCAAAAATTTAAAATCTCCTAAAAACTGTAATTTCTCATTTTGTCGGGCCCTTTTACATGTATGGATAGGTTTTTTGGATTAACAATCATTGGTGAAGTCCCCCTACCACTACCAGTCTTAGCTAGCATCGAATACCATGAACGGTTCAAAAAAAGTCCTCGAGCAGGTAGTCTATACTTCAGGTAACAGAATCTCCGACTCAGGCAAAGCAAACTCATGCCATGGTTCCCGATTGAATTGTAAAGTCCAAGCATTGCTTTATCTTGTATGACTAAAAGCTTGTCCCGAGATATCAACGGTTTTTACATATAACTTCTAAACGCTCTGACGGATAATGTTTATACTCGGTACATGGGTACTACTAATTACTGAGGTTACACCCGGTAGTATGGCAGTTGACAAGGATCGTCCGTATACTACGGACGAGACTTCTGACTTCTGTAGATTTCACAAGAAAAGGTATTTTTTTATTCCTGCAAAACGTTTAGCTGGCAACAGAGAGTCTCATTCATTCTTCTATTGAACTACATTGAATTGGCTAACGGTCATTTGTCTCCACTTTGGAGATAAACAATATAAGGTATAGGGAAACGTGGCGGAAAGATTTATGAATCTAGACTAGTATGGCAGTAGTATCTATAACTGGCACTGGTTTTAGTAATACGGTTGTACGGTTTATTCTAGAGTAATTCACCAAAATGGAGGTTCCTGCTTCAGCGCTAGAACTTTTGGTTGGTCAATTCTTTCTTCCTGTTCCCGATGCCCAGACCTCAATTTGCTTCAACAAATACGAAACTTGCTTCAAAAAGGTAATGGTGGGGTTCAATCGTTTAAATTTGGAAATGGCCCTTAGGTAATGCCAAAGCCGGAGGTCTGGTCCGACTAAACTTAATTTTTCGCTCGCCTTCGTCTCTCATAAATTAATCAATTCTAATGCTTAAATGACGCTGCAAAACTTTTTTCGACCAAAATGAACTTGCCAATTTTATGCGTTTAAATATATTAAAGTCACCCCAAAATTTTTCGCTCTCCTTCGATTCGGAGTAAACGAGCCAATGCTATGCTTAACTATGACTTAATATTAAAAGGGCTTGATATTTTGGACAAATCTTAATTTTTCGATAAAATGGCCCATTGGAGAGATCAGTGTAAATAATAGCAAACTGTCATACTGTATTAAACAATTCTTCTTAATTTATTAGTTACTTTTCCATATAGATTTTTTTTCTCATAACATTTAGCCGCCTGCAGCAAGGTCCACTCTTACCGAGCGGGACACTTAAGCTATTTATTTATAATTAGGCTCGCTGCCATAACCTTTGGCGCTGCGGCGGTAGTACCGTATGAGTCACTCGTAAGGATTACGATGTGCGGAACTGTAATTTTAACATAAAGTGTCCATATTAATATGTTTGGGAAAACATTTTAATGCAAAACTCATAAATCAAAATATTTAAACGCTGGTATGCCTTGCCTACGGTCTACCCAGAAACAGTGTGGTTTCGCTCGCGTTATATCCATGTGTGCATGACTTCTGAGACTCATTGAATTCAAATTTACCAATTTCACTTAGCTTTTTTGCCCGAAAAAATACATTCGCCCGTGTTACATGCGGAAATCGTAATTTTCATTTCAATATATTTTGTACTTGTACATCTATCTCCTCATTCAATATTTGACCGATTTTGATGCGGATAGAAATCTTCGAAGCCTAAGGAATGTCTTAAACAGGAATAAGTCGAGAAACCTAGCAAAAAATTGTCTTATTCAAAGTTTTCCTCGCGGTTTTTCAATGCCGATTTTTCTTCCGTTCTAGCCCGATGCTATTTTCACTTATCAATAGCTTTGGCTAGGGGTTGAGACAATTGAGACAAAATTTTATATATATCCCTATCCCTAATGACTGCCTTAAGAGGAATAAGTCGAGAAATCTAAGAAAAATGATCATCTTCCATGTTTTTGGAAGGGTTTTCTCAGAAGCAATTTTTATTTCCATGCTAATCGTATGCTAAATTCAACCATGAATAACTTTTGCTAAGGTGGACCGATTGAGCTGAAATTTTATATTTGTAATCAGTACACACTTAGACTACATGTCATTGTGATTTCAGCTAAATCGGACCACTGCTTCCTGGTTTTTCAAAATTCTTTTATAATATAGATTAATGCACATAACATTTGACTATCTTTCAGGATTCCTTTCAAAATATCGGAGAGGTTAAACTTGACACAGCGGTTGAGAAAAGAATAAACCACAACGAGTTCGAAGCAATCCTTAAGCATGTTTCTCCCGAGTTAAGTCTCCCTCTTAGGAAATTCATAAAGACTAAGAAGATGGAGACACCAACAATTGCTGCAGGTAAAAATAACATTACCCATGCATCTATTTTATCAATATATATGTATACAATTTGTTGTTTCAGTTGTTTTGGTCAAAAACATTGAGTTGCTTTTGGATTGTAGGAATCTTGAAGTTAGCGTTCCCGTCCTTGACCCGGCGATCGTCAACAAATATCGTAAAATCGGGATCAGGAAGCGTTCCTTACGGGTTGATTTTGGGGCCGCTTCGAAATGTAAACTGGCCTTTAAAAATAATCTAAAAGTTTCAACCAGTTTGAAGAATGTACCGGCGCCACCACGGTCTGTTTCAATTGATATGAAAGCACTCGCCAACTTTAAGATTCATTTGAATAATATCTCAGCGAGGCCATAGAATAGCATAAAAATAACGGCACTCTGATTATTAATGAGGAATATATTTAAAGCTAAGAATTTTAGTAACAGAATTTCCATTCTAGTGTGCGTTTTTCTTGGTAGAAAATATTTAAGCAAAAATAATAATTATTTGTACTTATTAACATTAGTATAATCTCCACTTAGCGCCCATTCATTAATTACGTAACCCAAGGTGGAAGGTGAGGGGGTTCAGAACATGCGTGACAAATTATATCTCTGTAATGGAGAAAGTTGAAGAAAGTGCGTGACAATAGGTCTAACTTTTGAAAGTTTAGCGTTACGTAATTTATGAATGGTCCTTTACAGTTTAGAATGGAAACCTTTTTATTTATTCTGTTAGTTGTAAGTATAACTTTTCGATACTCCTAATTTAAGCTAACTTTCATTTATGAGAGTCAATTCTCCCCTATCTGTTCGTTTCCTTTCCGGTGACAATTCTTGACTTCGAAGCGCTATTAATATGTCAAATTAATTCTTTCTCAAGTGGAAAGTATAGAGGTCAATGCTTAATAATGATGGATAATATAATTAAATTGAGCAGTGACCAATGGTACTCTAATCTAAATAAAATGTTCCACATTAATTTAAAAAAACCTTTTCCATCCAGTGAAACAAATTTTTTGACCTCGTTTTAGACGACTCCTTTCTTTTCGATTTGGGAATCGAAAACGAATAGCCTTGAAATTATCAAATTGAATGATCGAAACACCGGCGGAGTAGATAAAACTGAGATGAGTTCAGTCCAGCCTCCAGCGAAGACGGAGTCGTCGGAAATGGAAAAGCGTAGGTTTCATTAACTGGATGCAAAAATAGATTCATTAGTTAATCTATCGATACTACTGATTTTGACAAAATTTAAAATCTTTTGTCGCTTAACAATTGTTGAGTTGTCTAACCAAGATTTAATTTTTAAGTTCCAAGCCTCTAGATTCCGAGCTGAAAAAGTTGACTGACACGACAGAAAGCGAAAGAGTCAAACACATGGAAAGCTTTACATTCAATAATTGGAAAATTGTATCTTCGTTTCAATTTAACAGTACTATTTATAGTCAAGTGTAATTTATTTCAAACTGAATAATAAGTTTATTTTTCGTTTACGTCCATACTGAAATTTTACACATCATGCTACCTAATACCTAACTTTAAAAACAACCAGTACTACATCGAAACAACATTTTGATTTTTGTTTTAAATTAAACAGTAGTCCTAAGTTGTCCATAAAGATTAATAACAATTAGTTCAACAATCAATCAAACAATCAAATTTTAAAAGAATACAAAGTTTTCGTATAAATCAAACGATCAGTTTCAACTAAATCAAACACCAACTTCCATTCGATTCTGTCCATTCAAATTTCAATTTATTCATAATCATAATAAATTAAACCAATCAGAAAGATAAAACACAATGGGAAGACGGGCAGAATCATTTAAGTAAAAATATTTAAATAAATCCTGTTGGGTTTGGGTATTTATACTTAAAACAAAATCTAGAGCTTTCTGTAATTATGGTATAATAATTAATAATAATTTGCTTTACGATTTGTAAAAACAAATTATTTATGGCAGTATTAAGTTTCAAATGTAAAAGTCTGTTAGGTTTGGATGTGTGTGTAAAATTAACTAATTATTATTTTCAACTGGCCTGGCTTTGCTTCTGTTCTGCAGTAATTGTTACTATTGTGTTCGTTTAATTAAATAATAATGTAATTGAGGTATATTAAAAAAATACTACTATTGAATTTGAAGTTGAATGATAGGAAAAAAATTAAAAAAATGGTCTAGTGAGCTTTGCGAAGAAAATCATTTCATAACTTTCCAAGCAATCTTCTGTGTTTTTGTTTTAACCTATTTAAAATATAGATTCAGAAAGAAATTCCAAAAAACTAAATCAAACTGTAAAAAACCCTGAATTTTTGATGAAGTTGAAAATTTGAAAAGGTACACAGTACATTTCTGTTCGTTCATTTTTAAAGCTATCTTGCAAAGGTTTCCTATTCAAATTTAAAATTCATTACACATTTACATTAACAAATGACTACCTAAATTTATGCATTCTTGCAAAACGTTCAATTCATAAATTAATTTAAATCGATCAGTCTTAATAAACTAAGCAAACAAAACCCCAGTTTCACTCAAACTCCTAGCAAAAACTTCCTTAAATTTTCGTACAAAAAAATTCTCCCAAGAGAAGGTTAACTATTCAGAATACAAGGATAACGTAACCTACGTATGTTATAAATTAATAATAATTAAAAAAAACAGGAACAATCAACCATTGTAATAATTTAAAACTAAAACTTGGACACAAAGAAATCAAATCATCTTCATCAGTAAGATTAACAGTAAATCATCACACAATTACAATTAGTAACAGTTTTTTTTAGCTTTTACATAAATAGATAAGTCTCGAAATCTCGTCATCGAAACATTAACGTCAACAACAATAATGAATTAATAAAAGCTACACAAAAAAACTACGCTTAAAGTAATAGTGTTTTTTTTAATACATTGAGCATCAAATATCATCAACATTTTTAGCATTAGTCTTCTGGGAGTTATCGTTAATGACTGGCCGTTGCAGCCATGAGACCTACTGGGCTTTGTTGGTGACAAGATGAGGATGTAACCATTGGGGATTCTGTACCCGCTGCCCCACCTCCAGGTCCTTCATCTTCTGAGGAACCACCACCACCTCTGGTCCTCGCTGCGAGGGACATGAGTAGATGAGATTTTTGTGATTGTTTATCTCTATCTGTAGCTGTTGTACAGCTACTGCAACTACTACTTGAGCCGTCTGAACTACCACGAATTGCAGAGTTTGTATATGACTGAGAAGTAGGATGTGGAAGACTGGAGTAGCCGCCTAAGAATTGTGAAGGTGGAGGTACTACACCATGACTAATTGGCATTCCACCTCCAAAAAACGGTGGTCCTTGTCCGCCTTGAGGTGGTAGTGGTAAGTTTACAAGCGGCATGTTAAGACTTCCAGTCTGTGTACAGTCTAAGTTTGGATTAGGATTCTTGAGATTCACATTCATAAAGTGAGGGAATCGTTCGGCGAGTGGAGGTGGTTGCTCGGGTTTTGGTCCATTATTCCAACGATATTCGTAAGGTTTCTGTGAAATTAAAATTTTTTAATAAATCCCATTTAGAAAATTCATTATATTATGGGGGTCAGTGTTGGCATAAAATCAAGTTTGAGAACCATAATTTTTGCACAAACGGTTTAAACTAGGTACAAGTAATTATGGTTGATTCTGGACCAACACTGAGCTTTTATATGGTGGTAAGCGTACCTACCTGGATTTCTGAGCTTGAGCCTGGTGTGTGTGGTGAGTAGTCATATTCATCATTTGGGGCAGATGCAGCAGCCGCAGCCGCTCCATACGCATTGATTCGAGAATTCAAAGCATGGAGCACACTTCCACCGTCAAGGAGTACAGATGAAGCGATATGTTGTGGGGGTTGTCTCTGTGTATGTTGTGGCTGCTGAGGAGGGAATCTGGATTGTAAGTGGGGAGAATTGAATGATTTGGAAATGATATATGAGGAAAGAACTCCTCCAGGGGCTACATTTCCAGAATTGGATTTTGAGATCCCATGGAGATGAGAGGATGAGTGTTGGTTGAGTCGAGCTGGGGACTCACATTCCATATCGTGAGATTGTGAAGGAGGTGAGCCATGTGTAAATGCTTGTGGTCCAACTCCAGCAAGTGAAAGGAGATGTTGGAGATTGTTCGCACCTCGAGATCGCCCATCACCTAAGAACCAAACAGTAAGAAAAATTAAACTCTGAAAGCTAAAATCGAAGGTTCTCGTTGCCTCGATCGAACCGTATTAGTTTGCTTCCGCAAGCTGTTTAAGTGTAAAACTTGAATCGTTTAGCTGCTTCCGCTATCGGAGACATCTGCAGCGAATTATAAGCAATAATACTCTGCGATTCTTATGGATATGAAACTCAGACCCAGACACCTAGGCTATTTCAAAATCACCGAGCGACATACGGCAGCTCAACTCCAATCTAGGTCACGAGGTTACTATTTTTATTCATTCCTACCTGCAGCTCCAAATGCATGATGATGTGTATTGTTCCCAGAAGCTGAAGCAGCACTAGCCGTGCCAGTGCCTATGAGATGGGGATAATGTGACTGGGGCTGTTGCTGTCCAGAGTCCATTCCACTTGGACTAGAGCTTGATCCAGCAGATTGAGATGGATTTCCACCAAGCGTAAGAGTACCTTCATCTGATGTCCGTTTGAAAAAATTATGCTGGAGAGCGTAGTAGGGTGTTATTCGAGTTTTAGGATCAAAATCAAGCATACGTTGAATCAGGTCTTTGAATCGAAGATAATCTTGAACTGAGTGACCCAACTCACTTGTACGACGCCCACCTGGACCACCTGCCAAAAGGTCACCGTTTAGTTATTTAGTAATCCGAGTAATCGTTTATGCTAATCTTAAAGAGTGTTGAAGTGGGATAAACCCTCTTGAACTTGAATTCCTCACCTGTCTCAACTCCAAGTATTTCATGAAGCCGTTTCGTTCCAATTGGTTTATACTTCCGATTACTTTTAGTTTTCTTGAGTACATAGTTTCCATCTACATCCTTATCAAAGAATTTCCGTGTTTTTTGACCAAGGTCGAGGACATGTTTAGGAGGCATGCCGAGGACTTCGATGATTTTATTAAGCTGATCAGTCTCATCCGCCCCAGAGAACAAGGGCTCTCCAGTATGCATTTCCACAAGAATACAACCCAAGCTCCACATATCAATTGCAAGGTCATATGGGATTCCAAGGAGAACTTCGGGTGAGCGGTAGAATCGGGACTGGATGTATTGGTAAATCTGCAACCATAAAAAAATATAATTTAAGCTACAGTTTATTGATTTAGCCTTTCAGAAAATTTCCACTGTGTACAGTTAATCTTGTTACTCGTATACAAAACTTACCCTCTGTCCCAATTGACACGAACTTCCGAAATCTACAATTTTAATAGCTGATCGTTTTGGATTACACAAAAGGATATTCTCGGGCTTGAGGTCACAATGAATAATATTAAGTTCTGGACTGGCAAGGAACATAAGAGCTGTGCATAACTGCTGGGCGAATTTTCTTGTTAAGTTGAGAGACACACCACGGAAATTTGTATTTCTGAGCAAATCATATAGATTATAAGATAACAGCTCAAACACGAGACAAAGATGGCTTCTCCACATAAAATGACGTTTTAATCTCACTGTAAGCAATAAGTAAAAAAAAAATGAATTAAAACCACGACTCCCAAACTCCTGTTGGCAGAAAATAAACTTTTGCGAGTTTTTCATTATTAAAAAATACCGACAGTTTAAACTGGAGAAAAACAGGCAAAAGATAGCTAATTTCATGTTATGGCCAACAGTGCTACAACTGCGTACACTACACTACAAATTAACTAGCGCACATTGATACGCACCTATTTTTTCTTTACCTATATAATATTTACTCTCTGCATCCGCTTTATTCATCATTTCCAAAAGTTTGACTTCAATTTGGGCTTGGTTTAGGAACGGTTTTTTATTTTTAATAATTTTAATAGCAACGAGACAGTTTTCCTCATGGTCATATGCCTTGACTACTTGTCCAAATGAACCTTTGCCGATCAGAGAATCAATTTCATAACGATCCAGGAACTTTTCACCATTTCTTATAATATAATCATGGTTATCATCATCATAACCATCGTTCCCACCTCCAGTCGTTGTGGTGGCCGTGGCTTGTGAAGAAGGCATAGTTGTCGTTGTAGTAGATGAATGTTTCTTTTCCTTTTTAGTAAGGAGGTCTTCATTTTGCTGTTGTTGACGTCGACGTTTTTTCGTAAAATAAACCTATAATTTAAATAGAAATTCGGTCAAAATTTTTTTTAATACTTATTAGTACGTCTTTTTAGCAATTTTTACCTGGTTAATATGTTTATAAGTCTTAATCAAATCCACACTGAGTTTCCTTAGCGGAGCTTGTCCAGGATCACGAAATGTCTTAGGAATTCTTGACTGCATTAACTGCATGTCAGATACACTGTTGAGGTTACTGCCTAAGAGAGAACCCGCCGGACCTACACCCAACAAAGCACCGTTCATAATATGTCCATGGGATAAGCGAATTCCTGGAAGGGAAGGAACCACAGTTCCTTGCTGTTGGTGATGTTGGACATGATGAGGTTGAGCAGATGAAGCAGAGGATGAACCATGGCCATGATGATGTGCACTATGACCAAGATGATGGCTGCTATGATGCCCATGGCTATGTCCATGTGGGGTAATCGATGATGAACTATTAAGTTCCATATTCATGTTCATATTGGAAAGGTCCAAGTTTCCAAGACTAATAAGTCCAGTTCCTGGTGATCCAGTAGCAATTGAGCCTGGGCCTCCAAGGATGTTGGCTGAAGAGGATGAGTGTGAATGGATCGTCATACCAAAGCCAAGATCAGGTTGTTGTTGTGGATATGTATTATGGTGTTGGTGGTGTCTGAGGACATGGGCTGCAGCTGGTGCAGAAGCAGATGAAGAATTTGATGATGATGACGAAGACGAAGAATTATTTGGTATAGGTAGGCCGGATTTCATCTACCACCTAGTAACAAGAAAACATTATTTGGTATAATTGGAAGTCTTAGATGCAAGGCGCTCCTAACACTATATTTCTATATTACTTATATATATTATAAATCTTTGCATCCAACACCTCCAATTATACCAAATAATTTATGTCCATATTACACTTATATTGAAAGTTATATTAAAATTATATTCGAAGTATATTTAAAGTATATCAAAACTTATATTAAACTTTATTAAAATTATATTCCAATTATATTTAAAACGTATATTAAAATTATATTAGATATATAAATTATATATTA
>JAQGCY010001401.1:0-10778 GCA_034700645.1 Xenylla mediterranea
AACACTTAGGAATTATTACTTAATATAATTATGAACGTATGAATAATTAGTAATAAATTAAAAACAACTGTTTTAAGTGAGTATATTCATAAATTTTATTTATTTATTTCAATCATCATGCCATTTACAATTTTTTGAATGCGAGCATGGTATTTCTTGTTTAACAGGATATCCACTTGGCTTTGTTCCATCTGGCCCAAGCCCAGAATCAATTTCTACTTCCCCATCTTTAAGTAAATTGACCAAAGGCATGTGCATATCCTTCAACAATCTTACCCTGCTTACAATTGAATAGATTACGTCTAGCACATCGTAACCACAAATTTGCTGGTCAACGCAGAACTTGAAGAAAATCTTGTAGACTTCCCCAGGCTGTCTTTTCTCCATAAGATCTAGCTCAATTATTTCTCTGGTCTTCCTGTCCATTATCAATTGTATCTTATGGGCCCCAAACCTATTTGGTCCAAAGAACAATGCCATTTCCACAGCATAGTCCCTGAATTGAAAAACGAGCTCAACGTAAATGTTGGGTTTTTCTCCTTTAACCATTATCTCAGCGCAATGAATTGCATGGTTAAGATCGCCGTCTAGAGCATTCTCAAGCATAGTGTTGTAAGTATACTTGAGAAATCTTGTATAGAAATCATCAGTTTCTAAATACTTGAGTTGCATGAACGACATGCAGCCATCCTCACAACCTATGCTACTTCCACAGCTTCCACACTCCACTTCAACAATTCCCTCCTCCTCGTCTCCTGAAGACATGTTGTCCTGAATGTGGGCTGATGTGAAATGATTGGTTTAGTCAAAACTCTTTCCATTTTATGCAATGCCAAGAATAAGCGGTGAAGCAAATCAACTCAAGAATTTATTTGAAAGAGAAATTTTACAATCTGAATGATATGAGAGTGTCCGTTGCATCATTTCTTGGCGACATAAAAAAATATTTTAACAATAGCATTTACAATCTGAATTTGTTAACGTTATGCGCTTTGACAGTGTCCGTTGGGTCAATAATTGGCGGCTTACTAAAACAACACTTATTTTTGGGAAAGCATGAGTTTGGAAATAATTTTAATCTTCCATGCCAAAGAGGTTGAATGAGAAGGTTCCTTTATGTCAAACTTGACGGCATTATGTATAAGGGCTAACTCGTGACATAATAAAATAATTAAGTTCCAAAACTAATTGTGTCGAATATTAGCTCAAATTTTAAAAAGAATGCCAGTTTATTGTTTGGACGGATTTGTCTGCTCTTGTATGAAATGGGATCAGTGTCACTGTTTGCCTTTGAGGAAATTTTATGGCTTAGCAGGTCGTGCATGATGTGATTTGGACGTTGGACGAGTCCTTGGAGGGAAGCTTGGTAAAGTTTCTTGTTGCTGCAATGAATATGTACTAGCCATGATGAACAACTTCTCGTTGGTAAAAGCGTTGCTTTAAAAGTAAAATTTTCTCAGCCATCATTAGTTATTTGGCTCATGATGAATATGAAAGTGTTTTTCTTGTTGGCCCTAATTGGGAATTCCCATAGCTATTTATCTACAGGAAATGGTAAATAAAATTTGAAATTTCGAAATAACAAGATTGTTATTGTGTTTTTTGTTTTTCTAGTAACTGCCGTCATGCATGACTGCATCAAGTGTGTAGCAAGAAGGTTTCCTTATGGCTGGGTTCAATTTGCGTGTAGCAAGAACAATTACTTTATTTGCATGGATACGCTTGACTTCCTATTGCCTCATCAAACCCTAATAGGGAAACTTACCTCGAGGGAACAATGTGAAAACCTTGAACAAAGAATGAACAATACAAAATTAGAGCCAGAGATTTCTGAGGCGGGCTCAAAGTTTTTTGTCGAGTTGGGAATGAAGGCTGCAGAGCAAGCAAGCTTGCACGGAATTTTTATGGGAACTTATGGTTCGTAAATATGAATTCAACAAAAGCCTTTGTTCTGACTTTTTATTTTTCTCAAGGTATTTTTCTCGGATTCCTTTTGGCCGTTTACGCTCCAAAGTTTTTCAAGATGTTCAGAAAGCCTAGGAGAATTAGGCGTGGGTCCATAGTAGTATCTTAGTTTAGTATAAATATGAATTGTAAATCTATTGTATTCATTAGTCTATTTTTGCCTGATTCAATAAAATGAGCTCGAGGAGATCTAATAAGTTGGTTCCTTTTAATCATCGTATGCATGTAAGAAATAACACTTATTTATTTAGAGCTTAATAATCATAATTTTCATTTCAGTTGGAATGCCTCGTGGATGAATGTACGTTTACTACGAATAGGTACAAGGATTTGGACTTACATTATGAGAATTCTCATTTATGTCATGAGTAAGGTTCACATAGTCAATGGTTTAGTAGATTCTAAAATTAATTTTATTGCAGTTGTGGGAAAGCTTTTGTGGATCTTCAGTCTCATGAATGTAATCAAATTGGTGGAGGAAGAGCAGCACGGAATCCATTAACATTTAAGGATATGGATACGCTAAGCAAATTCAAACTGGAATCCCAAGCCCATAGCGGAACTCTGGCAAACTTTATTTACAAGCCTGGAAAAGATGAGCCAAAATATGCAAAGATTGCCCAACTTTTTGAGTTTCTGAAACAGGATTTTGAAATTCTCTTCAAAAATTTATTGGAAATTTGGAGTGCATTAAAGACAAGGATTTTTTTGACCATAAGGATGTATAATAAGGACACTGGGGAGTTTGTCTCAGAGATCATTTTCTCTCCATGGACCACACTCTCTCATGCTTCATTCATTCCAATAACGCTATACCAAATCTCCCACTTTCTCACTGAATACCTGAATACAAGAAACGAAGGGGGCTCAAATAAGCTGGTTGCAACAATTGAAAGTGTCGAGGTAAGGGCTGGAGCCTATCAGCCAAAGATGGGCGGTTGTCATTGCTGGAAAAAAAATCCTTCCTTGAGATTCAAAAGAGGCTTTGTTGGTAATACCCAAGTCGACTATGCTATTGTCTTAAGGAAAATTAATTTGACTGCTCAATTTTCAGACATTGTTTATGAAGGCATGCTTCAAATTTGCTTTCATATAGCCATTATGGCAGGGTTGCATTTGGATAGAATTAAGAAGGAATACAAAGAATCTCGACTCAAGCGTAAACTCTCAACAAAATGTGAGAATGATGCTGTGTTTAAACATGTTAGAGATGTTAAGCACTATCTGAAGGAACTCGAACGGACAAAAGTCAATTTCAAAGACATTGCTGTTTTGATGAATGGGAATGCTGGGGTTGCTGTGGATAAGATAGATCTGTTTGAGCAAAACAACCCTACCATCAGCATTAGTGTCATAGAATATGTAGAGGAGGAGTTTAAGCCCCTCCGGCTAACTACACACAAGAAGATTTCACACATCAATTTGCTCTATGTAGATCAAGGTGGTGGGCTGGGACATTATTGTTACATCGACGACCTGGATGCTTTAATTGGAAAGAGAGGTGTAGGGAGAAAACATCATTGTCCAATGTGCTTGAAGGCACATGGTACGCCACAGTTACTAGACCGGCATGAGAAGCTTTGTGGAAGAAAGGGGACGGACAACCTGGCCCCAATCTTTTCGTTTATGAAGTTTGAGCAGACACTTAAGCAGGAGTATGTAATCTATTTTGACATTCACTCCTACTTACAAGATGGAAAGACTATTGTAACTGGATACTCGATAGCGATGAATGGTCCATTCGATCTGGAGTATGTGATGCATTATTCCCATTCCGATCCAATCAACCACTTTGTAGATAAGCTGATTGAAATTGCTGACGATGTCCAGTTTAGGATCCGTAATACAAATGTTCCTCCTAAAATGTCTGCTCAGGACCAGATTCAGTTTGATAACGCCACCACATGCAAGTTCTGTAAAAAAGAATTTGGGGCGGAGAGACTCAAGACACTCCATCATTCCCACCTCTTTGGAAAGTTTCTCGGAGCTGCGTGTGGTCAATGTAATCTTTTGATAAAGTATCCCAAGTACGTCACCGCAATTGGAATTGGGCTCAAGAAAATTTTCCCACTCATAATCAAGTGTGGATTTGAGAAATATGAAGAATTTACATGCAAGCCAATGTGTCAAGGAAACATCAATAGTACTACTGGGCTTAAAATATTTAACAAAGTACTAATTACCGATATTTGTAATTTCAAAAATAATTATACATTAAGTAGATTAGTCAAAGAAGCTAGGCATAGCGATGTGTACTTAGAAACTACTGAGGCATATCTACATAATTTTACTGAGTTGGACGTTGATACTTTGGTTGAGATAGATTTTGAGAAATATCCTAAAGAGAATGATGTTTTAAACATTCAGGACGGGATAGAATGCTTTGAAAAGTATAACAAATTATTGTATGCATTTGATGTCGAGTCTTTTGACAAATACCGAGAGATTATGTGTAGTCTTAAAACATTTCTCCTGATTGATATTTTTGAGTATATTAGGACAGAGTTGTTTGAGGAGTTTGGACTCGACTTGTTGTACAGTATGACGATCAACTCTTATAGCTTGTCATGTGCCTTGTACAAGACAGAAACAGAATTTGGATTAGTTACGGACATAGAGATGGCCGATTGGGTGGAGCAAAGTATCAGGGGTGGGGTGGCTTGTATCAATTCTCATCAGGTAGCAGTCGTTAATGAGAGGAATGGATTAAAAGGAACAGATGAAGGCCGAGATTTGGAGTTTGGTGAAATTTTATTTGCGGATGTGCAGTCTGCGTACTCTGATTCGCTATCCAACCCATTACCTGTGGGAGATTTTGCGTGGTTATCTCAAGAAGATCTAAAAGCTTTGAATTACCTTCATCCTCCAATCCACACTGGGACAGGATACTTTATAGAATGTACTATGCGGGCCCCCACAGACAAGCATGGTTTCTTTTCCGATTTTCCACTCTGGCCTTGCAAATTGGGAATGAAGATAAATACGGCAGATGGCATAGTGTTCAACTTAAAGACAGATCGCTCAATTTTGAGTTTATATGATAATCATTCTGTTTTTCATTATAAGGCTATAAGTTACATGTTGGAGATGGGCTATGAGATGGTTGGACTGCCAACCAGAGGGATTCGATTCAAGGAACGAGCAATTTTTAAAGAATATGTTACCCAGAACGTAAAGAAGAGATATTCAGCCCCCAAACTTTTGGCATCTCTCCGTAAGACAATGAATAATAGTCTTGCGGGGAAGCTTGGCTCATTAAACTCCAAGTTCCCAGCCGTCCAGTTCTGTACAACATCTATCAAATGCAAAGAACTTCTTTCCAATCCTTTGTTTGCCGATTTTGAAATTCTTTCAGACAAGCTCAGCATGTTCAAGATGATGAAACGCCGAGGAAAAGATTACAACATGAGGATCATGGCCTCCACAGTCTATGAGCTAGCAAAGCTTAAGCTGTATAGACTATATTACAGAATCAAGAGCAAGTTTCCCCTAATGAAACTCATCATGACCAACACGGATTCCCTCCTAATCTACATTCCACTCATCTACCAAAAGGAATACTTTGCAGGCCTGGCTCAGCTTAGGGATATTTTTGATTTCAGCAATTTGGACACCACCCACGAGCTCTACGGTACAGAGAACATGAACTTGCCAGGTGTTCTTAGGATCGAGGCTGATAGGATTCGATCATTTGTTGGGGACTCTGCTAGGAGATATACGATTGAATTCTATGGCGAAGATTCAATTGTACTACAAAAACATGTTGGGGGGTGGGGAAGCATGGGAACAAGAGACGAGTGTAACATAACACGCATAACTAATGCTAATGGAATTATTACCATCAATATTGCAGGTGAAAATATTTTTGAAGCCATAGCTTCAATTGGACGCTATTGGATCAGTAAAAATCTTAGCCTACCCTATGGCCATGTCCAAGTGAATGAGATTTTGGCAAGAAAAAATTTGCTATAAATTTCTGATACAATTAAACCCAAGTAAATTCCTAATTGTATTTTAGTTTAGAAACTAAATTCAAAATTTGTTTATAAGTCTAAAATGGAAAATAATAAAGATATCTTTATTAACTCAAACAAGCTTTACAATCGAATCAAGAGAGTATTGATTTTAAGTGAGCTAAAGCCCGTACCAAACGTGGAATACGATAATTTAAAGAGTCAGCTAAAAGAGAGCTACCTAAGGGCCCTGGGATCAGAGAAAAACAGTTTCTCTCAGTATTGGCTCAATGCTTTGCATAAAATGAAGCTTCGTGAGATAAAATCCCTTCTCCCAATTATCTATGAGGATGAAGGGCTGAACAGTTATATAGCAAGTGAAGACGGGCTCATTGGTACCTTTGGAAGGATGCTGTTGTCAAAAATTTCATGTATGGAGAATCTTGCCTCAATTACTTTGAAAAGATTGACTATCCTAACAAGTGAAGGAAAGCTAATAAAGTTTGGATTTACGCATTTGAGACGTATGATGAACTTTGAGGATTTTAGTCTACAGCTCATGCCTCCATCGATATTTGGCAACAGTAAATTGCTCATGAGCAATGGACCATTTGCCGAATACTGGAAGAATAGATTGAGCAAAAAGGAAGTCGTTACAAAGGAACTAGCTGCAATGGCTACAAAAATATTGACAGAGTGGTTCATTGTAGTTGATGCATTCCAAGTGGACTACAAAGAAACTGATATAGTCGAGTAGAAGGAGAAGAAAGGGGTGGAAGGAGCAGAAAAGCATGTCCTCGTCAAATAGCGAAATTTTTGCAAGACTTCTCAAAACTTTTGTCAAGAAATCTACAACTCATCAACAAAGGGTTTGTCTGCTCTCAAACCTTACAAATCGTCAGTTTGCAGCCTTGGTCTCAATCATCCTTAACGCAAATCACTATTGCGTAAAACTAACAAAACCAGATGGAATCAAACTCGCTGCCCTTCAGTCTATGAATTGGGAATACAACATTACAAGCATTCGCAAACTATACCCTTATATTGGGTTTTTAAAACGACTATTTGAATTTGTTATTGACTATTCTATTCATGTTGAAGTTTTAAAGGTTTTGTTAGTAATTTGAAAAAATAAAATTTTGATATTACAAGATATGGAAGTGATAAATAGAATTCCTTCGCGCTACGAATTATTTGGGGAAAGAATACAAGAGGTGCTTGAGAGAGGC
Organism: Xenylla mediterranea; assembly: GCA_034700645.1. Taxonomy (NCBI): domain Eukaryota; kingdom Metazoa; phylum Arthropoda; class Collembola; order Poduromorpha; family Hypogastruridae; genus Xenylla; species Xenylla mediterranea. The sequence goes on from JAQGCY010001401.1 coordinate 7,148, forward strand.
TCAGTTGGGTGGCACAAGGAAATTCTAACAAGTCTTAGAGTTAAGTGGCTTTTTAACTTTTGTTCTGAGAAGAATTTCGTAATCAATACGAGAGGATTCAATGCCATTGGAATGATTTGTATGCTACCATATACACTGGAAACATCATCCATCTTAATTTTGGTTCCCTCCAAACCCAAACTACGCTCGATGAGAATAGAGTTGGGACTAAAGGATTTGCAAGTTCAAAAGGGGTTCCTGTACAAGATTGGGATTGACGACGTGGAGTTTCTTCGAGAAGCCACTGAGCCTGGGATTTTTTTGGATCAGAAATTGAATAGTACTATGGTACCCATCACAAACCTCTTGGTGGCATACGTGCCTTTGAAGAAGGACAACGAGGAGACAAAGGATTGGATAATGGAAATATACAAAGCATTCAGTCATGTGGAAACTGTTGTAATTTATGATGCTGACAAGAGTTTATGGGAGTTTTGTAAACAGGTTTTTAAAGACAAAAAAATTGTTTTTACCACTATAGCTAAAGCAGAGAAAGAAAAATCTTTTGACTATAGCTTTATAAAAATGTCTAGTATAGAATATATTGCATTTGAATAAAAGTATCTTGATTTGACTCTATATAAATAGTTTCGAGTTCTTAAAAATTTTGTTCAGTTCGAAATGGACGCGGATTTTGGAAGATTTAGCACATCTCGCTACGATATATACGGCAAAAATATATTGGAATTAATTCAAGCCAAGCTTCAAGATGATAATTCTGCTGAGTTCAAAAATGAATTTTTGGCAGCTCTATTGGTCTGGTGGCATTTCAGAGCCAATCATCCCACGTCACTCTCGGTAATTACAAGAAGTTACTCTCCATCAGCAATAATTTCCCTAATTCCTTACGTCCTGCAATCCACAAACGTGACAATAATCGTGGCCTCGGTTCAGAAACTCAAGCAACTTAAAACGGATATGGGGCATGGTTCAGTGATGGCTCATGGATTTCTTTATAGATCTCGGCTTGTGGAAACTATGCTTGAGTTTGAGCAATGCAACGAACCAGGAATTTATTTGAATAAGAAACTTGAAGAAGGGGAATGGGCAACATGTAATTTGCTCGTGTCGACAATGCCGCGCCGAAGATCTGACATGGGCCATTTGGCTAAGGATTGGTTGGAATGCATAGATAGACACATGGGACCAACTCAGACACTGATATTTTGGAATTTACCAAGGAGTTGGTGGTCTCTTATTGATAACATGTTTAGCTCGTCTCTAAGACAAATAATCTATGTATCTCAGAAGCATACCAATGTACCCATGCCTTTTGGGTATACTACTATTGATTGTGACTCTATGTAAAATTTTGTAAAAGAAAATCTACAATAACTGATTTTTTGTGTGTAATAAAATGAATTTATTTACATTTAATATCTTGGTCTACATGACATACAGAATTTACTTGACACGCTTGGAGGCCGAACGTGACAGCATATAGTATTGTAAAATGAACGTACAAGTTTCTCATTTTTGCTTAGATTCACATTACTAAATTTACGCAATACACTACTGAAACTTTGTCCTCGCAAAAGAAAAAAACTAACATATAGACAAAAAATCCCACACGTTGAAGTTTTGTTGGATTGTACTTGGATTGTATTGTAAGATAATTGTACTGAGCCCCGAGTAGGTATATGAAACCTGTAGAGGCTTGGATGTGTACCATAAGAGCAAAAAAAATATAGTTTGTCTTCTTTCTTGAAAAGCAAAACCCAATGCTGTCCGTCATGGTTGGAAGTTTTAGTGTTCATAATGATCAAGTAGGATTTGGGAAGCTTTGATGGATATTTATCCTTTGGTATAACAAAGGTTGAAAGTTTTACTTTTAGCAATTTTTTCATATATTTCAATGAGGACCTCAGCTGGTCTGTATCCATCCTATTAATTTATGTATACGTTCCTATTCCCATCAATTTCAATGATTGAGTTGAAAAATCCAAAAACAAACAAAGACAGAGCTTTGTCTGTTGGAGCAGCAAATGTCAGCTCAGCCTGCGGATATGGATGAAAATGATTAAACTGTTTATTATTACCTAGCTTGATAGAGCTTACCCTAACGGATCCAGTTCTTTCAGGTATCAGAATTCCAGGCTGGATCGGTGGTGGGAGTAGATTAAACATGTAATATGCATATCCCTTGTCAAATGTATCTCTTGATATATTTCCTCCCGTCACTCGACCCAATCCACTCAGCGCATCCAGAATGGACTGATATGCACTCATAAAGCGTTTGTTGGCATAATCAACTTCGATGTCTTTGTATAGGATCTGATCTGTTTCGCATTTCATTGCGATTTTCTGTAGGGAAAACCCTTGTGCATTAAAACATGACTGCTTGAAGGCTCCATTTACAGCAGAGTTGTCAATGAGAAAGGCAATAACGACGCTAGGTAATTTTGGTCCTGTCCATAAGAGGTCACTTTGGTAATTGATGGTTGTGGATGGGAGCATGCATCTCTTCAAGTCAATAGTCTTGATTGGGTACTTTGCCTTTACATTGTTCCTATGCAGGAGAGTGTTGTGATAGCTAATAATTTCGTCGTTGACCTTATGCGCTCGTACATTGTAAACTATATCAACAATTTCGAAAATGTACTTTGTTGTAGTTGTTGTAGCATTTCCACTTCCTTCCAAGGCAACCTCAGGGCTGTTTCTGTACATTTTAATATTAACTTGCGTGTTTGGTATTATGTATCTTGACTGCGTGAGAAAAGGACTATTTATTTGTCCAACCATATCAAAAGTTGCACTGGCTTTCGCAAGTTCAAGTCTAGCCTGGAACCCTTTGTTGCTGGCTACGAAACTGTCGTAAGTCTCATCTGGGTAGCTTAGCACACTGGTCAGGGAAGTTTTGGACTCGTTGCGATTTGTAGTTAGGAGAATAGGAACAATTGCTTTGTAGTGGGAGTAGCCATAATCATCTGAGATTTTGTTTGTACCATTGATGGTTACTTGGACATTGTTGAACATGTTGTAGAAGAATAAGTTTGACGGTGCTATTACGTCTGCTGTAGCAATTGCCGTCGCATCAGATTTTACGATCTTACATTGTACAGTTAAATAACTGGTAGCAAAATCGTAGTATAGACATGATGGTGGAATGGCAAATTCGATGATTGAGTTTTGATCCTTTGCAGAATATATAGAATTAAATTTGAGGATTTGAGTCTCCAGGACTGAAACGTCAGATTTAGGGGTACTCATGACAGCTAGCTGGGACCTATAGCTAGGGGTTGAGGAATTGTAAATTGTTGGATCCATTTTAACGTAATTTCCTTTTCCTTATCGTCTTCTGTTTGTTTGGACAATTGTACTTTTTGCTCGGAGTCTGACGACGAAATGACTTGATTTTCCGTCTCTTGCCTCCAACTTGCTTCCTTTTAATAACTTTCCGTTTTTTTCCACCTACTTGTCGCTTGGCTTTAACCCCCCGGCCCTTCTGCTTCCTCTTAACTGTTGATTTACGCTTCCTACTTGCCCCGTGACTCCCTTTCAGTGGAATAGTATATGAAAATTCTATTGGATTAAGTCCAGCACCCTCAGCCCCCGTTGAGGCCATTTGTCAATCTGGGTTTTCGGATTTCTC
>JAQGCY010001402.1:0-10778 GCA_034700645.1 Xenylla mediterranea
AGATAATGTCCTTCAACATTTATGCATTAGCATTTGGCTTAATTTTATGAAGATTTTTGTTTGTATAGTTAGTAACTTAACTAGTGGTCATTATATGATTTGATGGCTATGAGCATTGAGCACACACTACACTTTACTGTGGTTTTACTTACACCTTCATTTCAATGAACAAATTCAACAGATAACCTAGAAAAATAAATAAATATCCATCAAAATTTCTTACCTGATGCCAGTAGTCTTCAGGTGAGGCTTGGGAAACTAAATATCCAGTATCATGTATGGCTTGGAGTTCATATAATATACCTACACTTGGTAATATATCCATAATGATCTTATGTTGTGAAGATGATGAATTGAATTTTTCTTAAACAATAACAGTTTTCACAATATATCAAACAAACAAAAAATTCCTTATTTCTCCTTGGGTCACAAAATCATATAATAATTCATTAAAGCAAGAATTTTCTTTGTCCGACTTTGACTTTAGTTTCAAGTACTTACAAGTTGTTGTTCGTTTTAGATTAATTAGAATATTATAGGAGTAATGTATACTTCTAAACGCTTTCTTCCGTTTTGCTTAAGCAAGCTTTTAAATAAATCAGTGTAATTTTATTAGAGTAGCAGTTGGAGCAGGAGAAATTTTCTTATCATAAAAAAAACTGATTTTTAGATTACTGGACTAGTAGTAGTAGTATTGTAGTTTAGTGGTTGGTTTAATATTACTTTCCAGCAGCTCCAGGGCCTTGACTTTTTCAAGTGATTAATTGCAACTCTCTCTGCATGTATACCTTTAATATAATAATAATAAAATATATAGTTCACACTCGGCTATTTCAAAAGTCTCCAATCAAACATACTAGACTGCATACACACACACATATCCCAATGCAATGTATACTTTAAAAAATTAATTATAGTTGGATGGAAAAGCCAAAAGGGTTCCTTTTTTGCATTTGCACGCTATATATTTTTTGCTTTGTTTTGTTTCAGTAAATAATAAATAAATATTAAACACATGCATAATGAATAATGAAAAAGGTTTTCATTTCATGCAATGCTTGCAAAGAAAACTATTTTATTCCGGTCTCATTTCTATAAAAATAAACCATAATGAAAAAGAAAGGACAAAAAAATTGACAATTGTCACAGTCATTTAATAATAAATGAAATGAATTGGATGATTATAAAAATAAAAACATATACACAGTACACACACAAACATACACCACACGTACGCATCATTATAAATATTACATGCATTTTTTTCCAGAACAATAATGCATAGTTAGTTAGTTTTTGTTACTTAATTTACCTTTTTCTGCTGCTGTTACTATTCTTATTCTTGCGGTTAAAGGTTTTTCCAAACAATGTAAAATTGTAAACGGAACAGAGCACAGGTGATAAGGATATTTGATTGAATGAAATTAGTCAATTAATTGTATAATTGTCCAAGAGTTATTGTGAATGATGATGATGCTGAATGTAGACACATTAGTTGTTGGGCTTGGGTATGAAAATGAATGAATGACATTTCTAACTAACTAACTAACTGGCCTAGTAGTGGTAATGTTTTCATTTTCAGCCTAACAACTCCTAATCATCAACTTTTGACTCTGACTGATGGACTATAAACCTTTTTTATATTTTTATTATTTTTCCTTTTGGTTTTGGATTGGATTTGGTACACAATAGCAATAGTTTGTGGTATAATATTAGTTAGCGTTTATTTATTGTCCTCAGAAAATTAGGTACATATTCTCATAATCTATAATGCAGAGCAGACTACAATGAGTAATAGTTTTATTTAGTAGTTCAGTATGATGAGATCATAAGTTTATGACAACACACAACAAGATTCATGAAGAATAAGAATTGTTTAAGGAAAATTTAAGAAAAACGAAACCTTTTTGCTCTTCAAACTGTTCAATATCTGTCAATTTTGTTTACTGTATTAATATGTACCAGTACCAAACGTTGTTAAGATCCACAAATTTTTTTTTCGATAAGAATCTTCGTTCGAGTCAGAAAGTCGTCAACTGAACATAATAACAGCGGAAAGTATTTCTTAGTAATTAAGGAAAGATGGTGAAAGCAATTGGTGGATGTGTGGATCTTAATGAGTTTGAGTTCTGAGGACGCTTAATTGTAATTGTATTGTTTAGCACAATATAATATGTCTACCTGGATCCCATTAAGTCAAACTCAAAACAATTTTCCCCTAAGACTCCAATTAACTGTTAACTAATAGTAATAAACTTCTTTGGGACAACAATCACTTTTTCTAATTGTTTTCTTCTAGACATTGGCTTAGTGGAGTTGGCAGGGATTGTTGCAGCAGAATACTTAGGACTTTAAGGGATGCACAACATAAGGGCTTATGCTAAGGATCTTAATATTTTCTTGGAGGGTACTTATTTCTTGGATGACTTTTAGTTGGACATGGACTCATATAAAGTTATTTATTACAATAACTATAACAAGCCACCAACCAACCTGGGAATCAACTTTATACTAAAAATGTTTAGAATGTACATCATATTACAGATTCTTCTTCGTAAGAATAATTTTTGGTATTTCTTTTTCTTCTTGTCGTAGACTATCGTATCGTGAATTGAATAAGAAGATGCAGAAGAAGAAAAGAATCGGTTCGTAAAGTTGACTATATTCTATTCTCACTCTCACTTTTTACCATGAGGAACAATCTCAACAAACCGAATACTACACTTTTTAGAGTTGTTAGACTTTACTACAATTTTTGCTCGTATTGTTATAGTAAAAAAAATTCTTTTGTACAACAGTATGGTTGCCAGACGGTACGAAAAATTGTTAGTAAACTTTAGTTTTTACTCAGCTTGTACGTACGTATAAGCTAAACTTGTATCCGATTCCGAATCCAATGCTTCGCGTCTTCTAAAAACCGTGTGCAAGTTTTTGCTGCTGCTGTTGCTGCTGGTTTGTACAGAAATTCTGGGCATCTTTCTAAGTTCCAAAAAAGCCTCGAATACCAGGACTATTCGAACCGAGCGAAGTGGGTACGAAATTCATGGGTTAAGTTTGACAGTAAATTTTTTTTCCCTGGAGAACCATCGCGCCGAGCTAAACCATTTCCTCCCACTTCGATCCCCAGTACAAATGGTATATTTCTAATGTGGAATAATATCGGAGTATCGCTCGTATTCGCTTCCAAAAACCTGCTTCATCTCAAAAAACTGGTCTACCAAGTATATAAGACATAACATACATCGTACCAGTGAATTCGGGTCGTTCGTCCGGTCTGGTACAATGTAAACTCAATGGATCCAACTCTTAACTCCAATTTATGTTTCCAAAGTTAGGTTTAGATCTTAGGTTAGGTGGTAGAGAAAACAATTGAGAGAAATACCACTCCATCTACTTTTGATTTTCTGTATGAGCATTAACTATGATCAAAATACTGAAACCAGAGGGTCACGAATTCGTTTCTAACCATAAATCGTTGATGATGATGAAAATCAAGAAAAAATCGTTAGTCACTTAAGTTATTCCTAAAAGGCATAATTCACCAGGGGTTTTAAGCCTCAAATAGAACTTTGAAATTTAAAACAAATAGAATCAATCGCAACGGCCAGTTTGCTTGATGTTAAAAGTCCCACTTCACATAATTAGTTGAAAGCAAAATAGTTTTCCATACGCCATACCTAATTAGCCCAAATATAAAATTGAATTTGGAATCAACAATCAAATTGTGCTAATTTATTTTGTACTGAATTGTTGATTAGTTCATGAGCAACACATAAGTAAAAGACTAAAGTTAAAGTGAAAGTTGATGAAAACAGGAAGAAAGTAAAAAGAAAATACCTAGAGCCAGAGCTGTTCTCCAGAGTCTTTCTTTGAAATTCTGCACCAACCCAATTCAGCATTAGTTCAAGTACCATGCAATCATAGTAATCTGAAACTAGTTCAATTTATTCTCAGGACTCAAGATTTGAGTTAAAGTAACAATGCAATGCTTCCTAACTTGGGCCTGACTTATGCATAAATGTTACATGAATATAAGAAAATTTCCCCCAGCTTATTGAAATAATTTTTAAGAACGTTTTCGTATGTTTTGTTTTTGATTAAATAATAATACTTTCGAGATTTTATTAACCGATCAAATATCCTAAGTTTTACAATTCAATAAATTAGGAAGTGAAGTAAGCGCTTACTTAAACTAAATTGACTACTCTAGATAAACAGACAAGATATTTGAAAGTTACATTAAATTAAAAGCAATTGCTTTTTATTGCAAGTGCAATCTTTCCAACTCCATAATGTGAGATCCAATCCAAAAGCCGAGAAAGTTTTCCATTTTATTCAGATCAAATTTTTTTAACCTTTGGTTTCTGCAGGTTTAGCTTGTGACTGTTCAATTTGGGCATCTGCCTTTTGTTTTGTAATTGCTGGTGTACCAGTTTGTTGAATTGGAACAGCCCGTTCATTTGATTCCAATTGAAGTTGTCTCGGAGCTGTTACCATCAAGACACCGTCCGAGCTCAAGTTACACTGAACCGCATCCCCTTTGACATCTTCTGGTAACATATATCTTCGTGTAAATTGGCGACTAATGTAGCCATGCTCATCAGGTTTTTCCTCATGTTTAGCTTCAACTACCAAATAATTGTCAGCAACTTTCACATTCAATTCTTCTGGTTTGAACTGTTGAACATCAATCATAACCTGTAACAAACAAAATAATGCAAAATTTTAGTTTACAGATCTACGACTAATCAACAAATTATTGTCCCAAGAATTCTTATTAGAACATTTAACCTACCTGAAATTTGTCCTTGTCATATTTAACTCCAAATTGGCTATTTCCATCTTGTCGAACAGCCGGTGGTCGAACAGCAGAAACGAGTCTTGGTAAATTCATAACTGTTGGAAGTAAGAAATCCATTGTATCATCATCCAATCCCCATGGATCAGCGTTCCAGTATGATCTTCGGCTTGGTCTAATGAAGAGAGCCATTTTTTCGAACAATTAGCTTGTATTTTTTTAATTTGTAATTGTCACAAAGAATAATGTTTTTCACTCGTGTAATGTAACAAATTCTTTAACTTCGCTTTGTGGCCTTTGCTTAGTTTATTTAACTTTGACAAACGCTTTGTAATTGTAACTTGCTTTAAGTTTTGAGTTGTGTTTTGTTTCACTTGTAATCGTATTCTGACTTAACCCACAGAGAATGGAGTCGCGTTTATATACTCATCTAGTGGTAATCGAGAAAACTCCTGAACTTTCTGTGGTCTATACTATTCTACTCCATAGAACTCAATTCAATTACTAATCCAATGCAATACTACAGACAATGCAATATTGTATCTACATACTGTTAGACCCACTGGAGGAACTCTAGTAAAAAACTGCAAAGAAGTTTCGAGAGAGATCTCGACGGTCTGTCAGCCTACTATTTTGATCCACGTACACCTACTTGTTTACAACGTTTTAGCAGTTCCAGAACTTCCAGAGAAAGGAAAGAAATTTCTAGAGTCTTTCTATTCTAACCTACATTGTTTTGTGATGCTTTTTTCTTTTCTCTAAGATCAAATTCAAAATAATTGGACCAAAAGTTTCATTGATATGTATTTTCTTTCAGATCCAATTAATAATGTAGCTGTCGAGACTAATAATCCTTTAAAGAAACTGATGCCGTGCAAATTTTTTAATGCATTTCTCAAAGAAATTGATACTAATGGAATAGGATTCTAAATGTCATTTTGTTCAGAATCTTTACGGTTTATGGTGTTATTTCATCGTGCTATATAATTTTTAATGTAAAAATCATTATATATTATTTGGTGGTTGAAAGGGTTTAATAGTATTAAGCTTAAAGTTCAGCAACTCATGTTACATTTACATAATTAGAAGAAGTTTTTAAGTACGTGAACTTTTAATTTCATGCTTATTAAACTGATAGAAATATAAAATGACTTCATAATTGTTTATACCTGAAATGCAATGCAATGATCAATATCCTCAATATTCTGTATTTGCATCGTTTGAATTAATAAGAAGATAAATTTAAAAAACAATGATACTTTGCATAATGCAATGTGCAGTCTTGTCGCATTAATTACATTTTAATTTCATGGTTTATTTTTAATTGAAGGAAAATAGTTTCATCGAAAAGTTTTGTGGAATAGAATTTTGGTATAGTTCTTGAAACATTAACATTTTTTTGTATGCATCAATAAAAACAACATAACAAAAAGACTGAAGAGAATAGAAATTTCGAGATCATTCTCATAGAACTTAGATGGTGCTATTGTGGTCTCAAAAAATCTAGAACTTTCAACCGTGCATAAATATATAAACGAGCCGAGTTCCCCAGCTCAGTTAAGTTTGTTGAATCAAACAAGTAAAGCAAGCAAAAGCGATCCAAACCAAACACAAAAACCCAAGCGATTCCAGACCAAAGCGTTTTGGCGTAACAAAGTATTGAAATACGAATATCAATCAATTGCTATTGCTACTAGTGAACAAAATCAATTATAACATATTTTATTAATCCTTCGTCATTTTTATAACAATAAGAAGAAGTAAGTCTTTCGGTTTAATTCAAACCTTTTCTCTCAATACATTTTTTTTTGTGCAACGATTAATTTTTCCTATCATAAACAGATCAAAAACGAAAAATGCCAGTCTTTATTGGAAAACGTCCAGCAAGTTTTTGGGAAGATGAATTGGACCTCCCATTCCGAATCATTGAAAAGAGGCTGAGACCAAACTTTGACATTTGCAATGATGAAGATTTTGGATTTGAACAATTAAAGGTTGTACCTTTGGAATTGGAACTTGACACAACGACTCCAAAATTTCTTAAAGCTCTCTTGGATCGATCGACAAATTGGAGAAAGAAACCTAAACATCAACTCCGAAAACGCCCAGAACGAAAGGAATCAGAATCACAAACATTTCAAGTTACATTTCCAGTTAAAAACTTTAAACCCAATGAAATCACTGTAAAAGCTCTAGATGATGAAAATATTTTAGTTGTTGAAGGAAAGCATGAAGAAGAATGTGGAGAACATGGATTTCTGTCAGAAACATTTATGAGAAAATTCACGGTTCCAGAGGACATTAAGAAAGAAACAATTCGTTGTGACTTTGAGACAGATGGAACACTTAAAATTATTGCTGAACGAAAGGTCAAAGAATTACCATCCCCACCTCCAAAGCCAAAAGAAAGAATTATACCAATTACTCATACTGGAGTACCAGCTAAAATGATCTCGATGGACAAAGCTGAAACAACATCTTCAGCAGATTCCACCAGTCCAAAAGAAACTGGACCAGTTAAAGAAAACAACAATAACACCGAAGAGGAATCAAAGAAATAAAATTTTAGTCTGTAGCTAATATTTGGTTTAGTTTTAAATTATGTTTATTATTTAATCATCAATTGTGTTCTTTATTTATGTTTTTGGAATAAAATTACTGATTTTTTTGAGAACCAAAATGTTTCGACCAACAGTAGTAATTTTATTGTTTTCTGGGTTTCGAATTATTGCTCCTTCTGAGCGATGTATTTTGTTCCTTATTCTCAACTTTCAACAATGGCTTGCTGTTGCTATAAATCCAATCTTTTCATTATTCCGTCCCAAACGAATTTGTACTGTACTGCAAAAACTATTAATGTACTAACGAATAGGTCGGTTTTTCGTTTTTTTTTCCTTTTGAGGAAGGGTATGACATTCTGCATTGACTTCATTTTGCAAAGGGGAATACCTCTACATGCAATCCCAATTATCCAATCCAATAATTCGCTTGGTTATATAACTATGTAAGAGAAGAGTGAATGTCATCTTTGAAATTGCAAATTACAATTTAGCATGTATAAAGTTTCCCATCATTGTACATATATATAGTAGTAGATAAAATTATTATAAACACAAAAAATTCAAAAACCAACCCAACCAACTTTCTATTTTCATTTGTACCTTAACTCAACACGAAACATCATCACAATCAAAAAAGTTTCCTTGCAATTTCAAATTGGCATTGCATTACATAGTTGACTTTCAGTTCAATAGTGAAGCATCTGAAGCGGAAGCTGTAGCGTTAACGTACCAGTGGCAAAAGTTGATAGTTGTGGAACAATAAAAAATAACTTTCTGGGAGTAGATACATATAATTTCTTCTGGGAGCGAACCGCTTGTTGATAATCTGGAACAATAATAATAATTTGCAGAATTATGTAAAAGGTAAAAAAAAATTATAAATCTAAAGTAAGAAGTATTTTGTTTGAAGCATTTTTTCTGAAACCACTAAGACCTTATACACTGATACTTATAGTTAGACTATACCTTTTTGTTTTTGAGTATAGCTTTTGTGTTTGTCATTTATTGATTTAAGATTTTCAAAAGGCGTAAGATTTCCATTCAATATAATTCAAGGTTCAATTGTCAATTATAGAATCAAGGTAGCTTGAGAATGAAGTAATAGCTATTACAATAACATGATATAGCATAATATCCTTTAAGAATTATGACTTCACATAAAATCTATTTTACATATACAAGTATCAAAAACAACAATGAATTGACATTTGAAAGCAAAAAAGTATTATTTTGCTGGATGATGATAAAAAAATATTTTAATTTAACTAGCGTCTATTTTTAGAAATATAGGGCGTACAAATAAATAACTTTTATAGTTTCAGTTTCATTTCTAGTAAGAAATAAGAATCACACCCACAACATCCATGGAGATCGTTGCAAAGATATTTACTCGACAATTGAATTGTTGCAGTTTCCTTTTACCTTATCTACCACAATGAAATTTATGGTTTAAATCTTTTGCTGAACAAATTGTTAAACATCGAGTAATGTTTGCCTTGGATTTTCTTTATAGGAAGCAGAATTAGGTAGAACAAATACAAATACTGTAATTTATTGATAAAACACAAAAACGGCATATTAGCTCCAGATAAGGCAGCTTAAACCCAAAAATTCGTGTTGAAATAGGCCACCAATATATTTTGATACACGGGCTAGGGAATCTGACTCAATTAGTTTTCAAATCAAATTGGATGATGATAAAATCGTCATCCTTATAAATATAGCTTAGTGAGTATTACAATTTACGATACAATACACCAGAAAAAAAGTTTTATCTTCAATATTTATTCGCGAGAATTATGAGTAAACTTATTTTACTGTCGGTATAAATTAAATTATATTCACGATCATGTTCATCATGACTAGATTTCCATATTATTATTATTCTTAGACAGTGCATCGAATTACTGTAAAGTTTTTTGTCCGTGTAATTTCAGACTCACGGTTTTCTAAAGTTATAGTTATACCGGACTAAACTTTGTTGCGCATAAAACAGAACTTCAATTAATCCTGTGAATTTCGTTTAGTTGCATACTGTCATTTAAGCAGTGAAGAACGTGATCTTTGGTGTAGATAAAATAGTTGTAAGTTGAGAAGGAAAATAAACAACAATATTTCCCAGGTTTGAATATCCGGATTCTGGATTTGCTTTCGTTTAAATCTGTATACAGTATATAAATAAATTATATAAAAATTACAACTTTATTTTATTTATGTATATGCAAACTGAAAATATACTGAAACATTAATAAAAGATTCTTGTTTTTAAAATTGCAGATTTTTTTGGAGTTCTCACATCATTGGACTTTATGACAGTGTCAAGTGCAACAATGGAAAAAATTCCCATGAATATATTCCCACAAAGTATATCCACAATATTGGCTAATCGCTGTCATCGAAGTCTTCGAAAAAAATCGTCGTTTAACCTGTCATCCTCAAACTATTTCATGTTAAGTTCATTGACAATTCTTATATTATTCATATCATTTTGCCATGGATTTGGAACCAAAGATTATAAAGAAGACTGTAATGATGCATTAAGTTATTCCAACGATGAGACAGATCGATGTGATTCAAACCGTGGACTCTATTGTAATGCAATTAAAAAGGAATGTGTTTGTTTTGTTACTGGAGCTTATTATCAAAATGGAAAATGTGTCGGGAGAGTTAATAGAGGCTGTGGAATTATTGACGGAAATTATGATATGGGGTGTGTTAAAAATGCACATTGTAATAGAACAATGGGTGTTTGTCAGTGTAAAAATGGAAGTGTACCAAATGCCGAACAAACTGTTTGTTTCTCCCATGAAAGTCAAATAAGTGATAGTGATAGTAGTACGGGTAGTATTAATCAAGTAATTATCACGTCATATATTTTCCTGTCAATATTTTTAGTGTATCTTTTGTAATATTTGTTAAAACAAACAAGATTTGTCCATGACATACATGCAAAGAATTTGTTACATTTAAGAATCGAATCAAGTTACCATTTCAATATAATATAATTTAGTATTGATGTTCCTATCGTATAATTTTAAAAACAAATAAAATCCGTCCATTAAACCAAGTCTCGTTCTAAATTCTCAGGGATTTGTTGCTGATCTGTATTTATTTCTGCAGTAACTGATACAGCTTGTGCCGTTTCCGTTTCAGGTAGACCATTTCCAGTTTTATGTTCTTCAGGAGTAGGTTCTGAATCCGTGAATTTGTAGTCCATTAATAGTAATGACGTTTTAAGTCTGTTAAATACTTCTTTTTCCTGAAATGTAAAAGGGACGGATAAAAAAATGTTTAGTGTTGTTGGACTATTTATTTACTTATTCTACTTACATCTTCCTCTATTTTGGAATGATCTTGGTCATAATACTTTGCAGCTTCAAGAAGTTGTTTATGAGATTCAGAAATTTGTTTATGATTTA
>JAQGCY010001403.1:0-10773 GCA_034700645.1 Xenylla mediterranea
GTTCAATGGATACGAAATATTATTTGGGTAATATTGAGAGAAAACTTTCTGAATAGAACTCTCAAAACTATTGTTTTTGTTTTTCCGGAAAACAATTGCCACAGTACTTACAATGAAATTCATTTTCTACTTCATATTAATTATCCCTTCAACTGAACCTCCTAGTTATGATCAAACCTAAAACAATAATGAGTTATCTAAATAGCCAAATACTGTTTGTGTTTTCAGTCACATCAAAACTCTAACAAAAGCTACAATCAAAATATGATATGTGAAATTTCTAGCGGAAGTAAAAGTTACGAGTCCTTTCTACTCGCTCAAACAATAACTTATTGCTTGCCTTCACAAATAGCAACTTCCCTATAATTTTATATGCCCTTTCTAAACTTTCCAACAAGCCAAACTAATCGATTCTTTTATAAATCACAGTATTCAAATGATACAACTACCAAAAATATTGGCAGTATTTAAATTTTAATTCAGCATTATCATAAAAGTACGCAATAGTTTAACAAAATGTTTAAATCTACATGTTGTAATATTAAATGAATTTTGTTAATTTCTAAATTTAATTAATGAACAACAACAATTTGAACACAATTGAATAATAATAGTAATTATAATATTTTGTTAGTAATAATATGGATGATAGTGAGGAGGGCCTATTGCACCATTACCAGAATTACGTTTTCCGGGTCTTCGTAAAGAATTAAATTGGGGTTGACTAATATCAAACTCGGAACTTGAGATTTTGTGTTGATGGTGATGATGATAAGTTAAGTCGAAGGGATAAGGATTAAAATGATTCCTGTTTGTGCTACGTTGTTGTTGCTGGCTATAGTAATATGGATCCATTATCACACCCTGTTGTACATGATTCTGTTGTTGGTTTTGGCCTCCACGTCCTGGTTGGTGTTGGTGAGGAAGATTTGAGTAAACGTGCTGTGCCTGATCACGTTCTGGATAATGATGGCCATGATTCATTTGAGGCTGATGGGGATTATTCATACTTTGTGTCCCACTAAATGCTTGTTGTTGGCCATTTCGACCTACTACTTGATGTGAAACTGGATTTTGTTCACGCGTTCTTGTAATCTGTGAAGAATCGAAATAATGACGAGTAAACGCTGGTTGTTGTTGTTGAAATGGCATTTGTGTTGCTGGAAAGTATTGTGGCTCAATAGGAAAATCAGGAAATCTTTCTGTAGAACTACGATTACTTCTGGAACCTTTATTTAAATCTCCTGATGAAGACCTTATTCCACCATTTCCTACTGCGGGTGACGTTCGAGTTGAATTTTGTTGTAGTGGAAATAATTGTGGATTAGAAGCAAATACAACTGTATTTTTTTGCGATGGCATACGAGTTCTGGTCCTGAAACTAGAGCTTCTAGGGATTGGCTCAGATCCATTTGATGATAAGATGTTGAAACTACCTGGATGAGATCTGGTTGGTCTTTTATCCAGAGAAACTGGACTATTGGGATTTGTTTGAGTCCCAGTGTTCTTAACGTCCGCTTGTGCTGGAAGTGAATGGGATCTAACCATTGACTTTGGCGTATAAATCCTCGGATTACAATCCGGACAGTGTGGAGAGTAGTGAGTAGAAGGATATGATAGAAAATCTGGCTCAGACCCGTAACAACAAGGATAGAGTGGAATCGGTTGTTGAAGACTCAAAGATCTTCTTAATGGATAAAACCCAGAACTTTGACCAGCATAAGGTTCTGAGTGTTGTACTGGATAACTTGGCTGATATTTCATTTGGGCAGGTGGTGGAGCAGGTGGAATCGGACTTTCCGTATCCAAAGAAGAAAGTTGGGGAGAACCACATTTGCTAATATCAATTAATTCGAATCCTAATATACCGGAACCGATTAAAACGCAAGTTGCGCATCCATAAAACCCAGCTTTTCCAACACAGGATGTTAATCCAGTACCAATAAGGATGCCAGGACCCATTACGGATTGGATGCAGGCCCATATCCTTTCCCAGTGTTTTGGTCTAGTGAGCTCTAGTGTCAGTATCCGCAGTGTATACAAGTAGGAACCTAATACAGGACAAAAGAAAAGTCACAAACGCATTAGTAAATTTTATTTAATGCTTGAGTCTGGACCGCCTCCAATACTGCCAATGGACAATAATTAGACTTTACTTACTCTAAGCCATATTGAAACTACAGAGGTGTGAAAAATAATTTTTGGAAACGTTCCAAACATAATTTTTTTTCTGCAAAGTTTAATCTATGGGAGGCAAGTGTAAGCATGTAATCCTATAATTGCTCTTTGAATTTATCCCAAAGGCCCTGCCTAGCATGGTCATTGGAATATTGTCCTCTATTCTGCCAATTGGGAAATATTATTTGGCTCAGAACGAACATTTGATCATTGATGTGTACATAAGTGGTATTACAACACAATAGAATGTTTACTCATCAGTTTTAACTTTAAGTCTAGCTTTAAACTACTAACTTTGCTTTCCCTTGCTTACATATTCTATTTTCTGTAATATATTACGCATAAAAGGATGTGGGAAGAATTGTCATTTTTTGGAATTTGGTATGAAACTAACTCCACCGTAGAAAACAACATGGTATGAAGGAAGTTTGAACTAAATAACACAACAGGAAGAGAATTTCAATGGTCAACCATCCATAAACTACTTTTCCAATTTTTATTGCTACTTCGTATTTCTCAAACTACTTTCTTATCCATTCCTTCACGCGGATCCCACTACTGAACTCCAGAAACCTAAACTCGCTTTTGCATTTATCCCAATACAGAAGTAGATCTAGACAGACGTATCTAGATAAGTTCCGGGACACTTATGCGATATGGCATTATTATGTATAGATTTCCCTGGCTGCTATATACTAACATATACTAAAAGCATAGAGGAACTAAAGTCGCCTGTTTCTCTCAATGCGATCTAAAGAGTAAAGTAAAAAATAAAATAGAGAAAGCGAAAGGCAATAACAATAAATAGATGGAAATTGTAAATTGCACTAGGGCCTATGTGGAAATTCTTCAAATATATTCCACAATGCAGAAGTTGGCATTGATAGCTTTACTACCTTTCCTAAGACATCCGAGTTTAAAATAAATAATTCTGAATAAACACACTGCATTAAGAAGAAAATTACCTACAATTCTTATTTATTAACTGTAAACAAAACATGACTAAATAATTTGAGTCCCAACTATTCTTTGCTCATATCAAAAATATGTAAATTTGTTATGTTTGAAATGCTAAGGTTAAATTTCAAAGGAAGAGATCCATTTAATCCTGATTCATGGCTTAGGTATCATCCCTTATATCCTAAAATATAATTTTATTTAATCAAACAACCAATCCCAAAGAGTTAAAAGAAACCCATGCATGCTACATTGCCACTACAGATACTATTATGTCCTCTCATGAATAAGTAATATGAGCCAAATATATAGGATCAAGCTGTGAGATTCATTTTTTTCGTACTTCGTTTTCCACTTTCGCTTGACATTAGATTATGGTTGGCAGAATGTATAGGGAAAGAACGATTCTTTGGTTACATTGGATAAAGCTCAATAAATATCAAATGCTTCTTTATGTGGAAACTATGAAATCTAGAAAAGCTTTAAAAAACCAATCTTACTATATCCTTGGTGAATACAAAGTTAAGTTCTTATTCAATTCCCACGAAACATTCTTGTTGGTAATTTAAGAATTGGGTTCAAATACGAGGTCGTGTGAGGAGACCACTGTACGACTCTAAAACCCATCATGTTAGAAAAACCGCAGACAGAGACTATTAGGCTCCTAACAAATTCGATAAAAGAAGAAAGTTCTAAGTGTGCAACACTCTTTTCTCAAACCTCAGAAATATGAACCTGGGCAAGATACCAGAAGCCTTTCTTTTCAGTTGTTATTAGTTTACATGAACTCCACTGAAAACACAGTTGAAATTCTCAATGATCTAAGTGTAGCCGCAAAGGTATTCATTCTTGCATTTCATTTCAAGCTATGCAAACGTCTGAGCCAAGTGGAAGCGTAATATTTTGGAGCTCCATGGCATGGTTGGAAGGATTTTGGCTATCCTTTCCCAGCGTATTTGCTTTCCTTTCACTGAGCATAAAGAAAAGGTGAAATTTATTGAGTCATTTGTTACCTAAAGCGATTCCAAAAATCCATGCTGACAAGGAGTATCCATAGTATCCTTTCACAGACGAAATCGCAATCATGGAAAGACCTGGATGAAACGATACAATAACTTATATCAACCGTACATAGATTCAATGTAAAATGGCTAGAAAAATAAGAAGAGAAAGGCATGAATTTATTCACAAAGCACAGGAAAAGACCACTGGATTCCAGTACGGAAATGCTCCAGTCTTATTTTATTATGGGACCCAAAGACGAATCATCCATTTATTTGGAAGTTAAAGAGAGATAAAGTTGAGGATAGGCGTAATAAATCAGCATAAATGTTATATATACTCTTCCTAAATTCTATTATAGGGTTAACAGATAAACGTTTAGTTGAAACTTGAGTGTCTTACTACTCCATAAACTATATGACTAAGTTAAAATGATTTCATTACTAGCACTAACCTGTAAGAATCCCCGTAAAACAGCAGAGCATCCTCGGACTAACTTGACAGCACCTGAATTTCTTGAGTGTTAATATAGCACCGAGAATAACCCCAAGTGAAAGTCCTAGTCCCAGATGAGTTTGAAGAAGAAGCAGAGATCCACTCGACAAGCCCTCGTCTTTCCCGAAATCTGACTTGAATTTAGAAATAATAATATATATATACAGAAAAGACGTACTTATAACCAGAGACAAAGGGCTAATAGAACCTAAAGATTCCACTAAAAGTAAAAGAAAACTTTTTTTTTATTCTTAATCATGACTGTGGCATATGGCCGATGATTGCCGTTAGGAACTTCTATGACTTTACTTTCTTTTCTTTTTTTTTCTTCAACTTTTAACTATTGGACTCTAGAAATCAATCATCAGTTACAGGAAGAGGAAAAGAAGAACTTCAGCATTGCATGGACTTGAGAAACCGTAAAGTATCTTGTCTAGCAAAACCCAGGGTTAGTGAAACTCTCATTCCATTCATGTTTCCTAAGAACTTTCAATCATTGCAGTATACATAGACCGTATCTATACATTCATGAGAGAAAGTTCAATATTTCCGGGTAGAGACAGAAAGCAAGAGTCTTTCACAGGGAGGTCACTAGAAGGTTTGCTGACATGAGCTTATAATAAAAGCAAGTAAGAACAAAGTTTTTTTTGGACAAAAGAAGATGAAATAGCAAACTTTTAACGCGACACATCAGAAGTAGAAAACAGCATGCAAATGTCGTTTTAAATCTATAGATGGATATGCAAACTAGGAAAAGGAAAGAGCACAATAGGTGCTCTGGCTCATATATCATCTGAAAGTGAAAATTCTTTATAAACTAAAAGAAAACTAGTCCTGGTGGGAACTTACCATAAGAAAAAGGGGAGCATATAGTCCAAATCCTGCTATTGCAGATGACCACAAAACTGGCTTGAGGGATGGAACACAAAATAGTTGGAAGTTGTGACAAATGTCGAGTGGAAGAAATAAAGTAGGACCCTGACGGCGAGCTTTTTGTTCCTTTTTGAAAATAGAAATGAAAACAAAAGTTTAGACTCAATAAAGTTTTTGAAAATTTGTCAGGAAATAAATTTGAAGACATTTATTTCACTGTCATCATCAACCTCTAAAATTAAGACACATAGGACTTGTTTACGTACTTTTAAATGGTGAATGGCAGTTCGATTAGGATGAAAGTTGGCAGCAGCTTTGTAGAAGGCGGGTAAAAGGGCACAAATAATTGAAAGCCCAGCACCAATCTGAAAACCGTGTGCCCAGTTAATATGTCTATTTAGACTGAGGTAGAGGAGAGAAAACAACGTGACTCCAACACCAGTTCCAGCCAAAACCACTTGTTCAACAAATTGTCTTCTTCGTCTAAAGTATTCACCTAGAACAATCCCAGAACTTTCTCGAACTAATGATGCTCCTATACCACCTAAAACACCAAACCTAAAAAAACAAAAAATAAACAAAACATGAGATATACAGTGCCTACAAAATACACTTATATAATAAATTGAAAGAAGCAGAGAAAACGAAACAAGTGTTTGGGATATCGAGGGCATGACTGAAATAAAGATAAAGATCACAATAAAATAACTTTTTATTTTGGGGCTTAAAAAGAAGAGTTAAAGTAGTTCAGGATACAGCTAAAAATACTTAGATATTAGATAGATATAGCCTTTATACACATGCATCAATCTAAATATTTTTCTTAACTCTTTCGTGACACTTTAATAAAAAATAATACTTATAGAAGGAGAAAGAACAAGCTTCATCTCTTTTCTCTACTTTCTCCAGACTTTCCCCGTTGTAAAGTGGATATATCTGTAGTTCACAGATACACTTCCCATATGGGCATTGTCGTTATAAATGAGAAATGAATGAAG
The DNA here is from genome assembly GCA_034700645.1 of Xenylla mediterranea. NCBI lineage: Eukaryota > Metazoa > Arthropoda > Collembola > Poduromorpha > Hypogastruridae > Xenylla > Xenylla mediterranea. The sequence goes on from JAQGCY010001403.1 coordinate 6,504, forward strand.
TTCTTGTAGTTGTGCGGTGTTGTTAAATGTGAAACTGACTGTGTCTGTGTGCAGGCTAAATTGGTTTTTATGGTTATGATGAAAATAATCGTTATCAAAATAAAATTTTTATTCTTACATAAGAGAAATAAAGGCCATAATGTTCAAAGAGAATGTAAAAAGAACTATATCTGTCCGTGTATATAACTCTCATTTCCGTTATAGTTATGACTTAACTAACACAGCAAGCAAGTTAGAATTTTTCTTCTTCATCTTCTCAGAAATTCCATTATTTTTCTTTCAAACTTCATATGTACATTATGTACGTACATATAAGCAAACAACCAATTCCGGAAATCAAAATAAATAATAAAGAAGACATATCTTTTTTGGTTGAACTTACGTAAAAAAGAATTGATGAATTTCTGTAACAAATGAAGCTAAAAATAAAGATGTTGGAAATAGACATCCACCAATCAAAGATAAAATCCGAACATTTTTACGACGGCATAAATTCACTACCAATGGAGAACAAACGCATGAGACTGACCAAGAAAATGGTCCCAACCAATCTGTATAAAGAAATAAAAACCAAAAGAGCAATTTTAAGTAAATATTTTATAACCTACCTTCATTTTTTCTACTTAAAAACGTAAAATAAAAAGTAGGTTAAAAGTTTATTGTTCTTTTTCTATGATTTTATAGAAATTATTTATTTATTGGGAAAAAAATACAGATCATATCCTCTATTTATTCAGTAAATAAATCTTTTGCATTTTACTCACGTTGTGCGTGGTAGGTATCTTGGAATTTATTAGCTAATACGATGTGGAGAGCTCCTGTAGAGAGTTGAGCACCAGAGGTTTTGACATGTGCTAGAAAAGCTAAAAGTAAAAAACATTGAAATATTATAACAAACAAATGGTATTTGTATTTGCTTATAAAACCTTCGAGTACTTTCATAGAATGTAAACTAAATCTATTAAAATGTAAACTAAAGAAAATGGATTAAATTACCACAGGCACAAACTATCCATCCCCATCCACCTAGTAGAAAAAAAAACATTAAATTGTTTAATAAAAAAAAGTGAGAATAAAAGAATTAAAGAAAGAGCCGTACCTTCTGGATAAAAATGAGTACGTGCTGCCGGATTTCCCACATATCGACGATTTCCACTGATCTGTATAAATATAAAGATAGCAATGTTAAATCCTTCTTTAAGTCAAATTTTTACATATATGTAGGTTGATAACAAACAGAACTTTTCATAACGTATATTTTAATTTAATACAAAGTGCTGCAGAAGAGATTGCTTCCAGGTGTGTAAAATTTGCATAAAGAATAAAAAAAAACTTTGAGAATTCTGCAACACGACCCAAAAATGTGAAATTAATAATGCAAATGTACTTTGCGTTCAAGATTTAATATTATTCATGAGCCAAGCCTGATGTACAACAGGAGCAGCAACTAATACTTACTAAGGACATTCATGTTACAAGAGAGAAAATATATTCATTGTATAATCATGATGCACTTTAACAAGGGAAAGTCTGGCACGGTTTCTTGAATATAGAAGATCTTTCACAAACTTTGGTTGAAACATAATCCCATAACCTTTAAGAAGCAATGGAGATGATAAATTTCGAATATGTCGAAAGCATATATATTTATGATTCATATTATACATACAAAGAATCACAAAAGAAATCCTTTATTCGAACTGAAAATGTAAATTCGGTAAGGATATACATACTCCAAGCACCAAGCAGTAAGCACTTTTAACAAAAAATAAAAAAAAAATATTGAAAATATTTGATTATTTCATTTGAAAAAAGGTTTTCAACTGAACAGGAATACATGGTGTTTTTTTTTAAATAAATGGAATCAAATAGTAAAAAGAAATTTTGGGGCAAAAAGGATTAGAATTAATTAAACTTTTTCCAAGTTCTTGGAAGAAATAATTACAAAAACTAGGTCAGAACAGAATAAACCTAAGGAAGAGCAAAAAAAAATACTAGAGAAAGGAAATTCAAGAAAGAAATGGAAAGGACGTTGGATACAGCTATACAGACACACAAAAGGAAAAAGTGAAGAAAAACAATGATGGTAGAAATTTTGGTTCTGGTTGGGGAATAGAGTTTTTTTAGTCTCCGCAACAAGGGGTAAATGGATCTATGTTTTTGGTAAAGCAACATTATTTGACAAGGTTCTGACTTTCTCTTAGTGGCTTTTCCATAATATAAAAAGAATTCTTGGAAAATGTTGCTTTAACTTTTTAAAAGAAGTTCTGAGGCATTCGACTCGTAGGCGTTTGAGGATTAATACTAACTTTCTTCTGTTATGTGCGACAAATACAGTTTTTATTATAGTGCAGAACCTTCTCTGCTGCTACTGGTGGTAGAAAAGCAATGATGGTAAAAGCATAGGATCTCAAGCATTTATTTGCGGCTCTGCTCTGGAGAACAAAACTTCGTCGCTCGTCATAATATGTCTTATATAATGTGCATAATGAAGAATTTTTACTCATAAATGCAAAAAAGTTATATGAAGAAGAACGATAATCATAATCTAGTGTTCTAAAACTCATCTGCACATCTAGCTTTTATATCTTTCTTTTATGTGGTTTTCTTAATCAGCATTTTCATTTAAATTCTTTGTTTAAAAGATTTCATCCAAGCTTAATACCAGTGTTCATCAGCCTACTTTGCTATACAGAAAACAGAAACGATATATTTATGAAATGTCTCATGTTTAGAAGATTCAATTTAAAGGCTTGCTTGACTAAATTAAAATTTGATTTATATTTGAAATTTTATTTTTAGTCTATACTGATACTGCTTGTTCTATGTAATTTAAAATACCAAAACTCAAATTTAGAATTAGCAGTACTTGATGATATTCATACTTCCGAACCACAAATATTAAAGTTGACGGATGGAAAGGTAGTCGCATCTTAATTTAGATTTTCACCGATAAAAAAGTACTGAAAATTTTAATTGGAAGAGATGCCTAAGTTAACTTGAGACAAATATTTCGATTTTATTTAGTGAAAGTTATAAACTCAAGATTAGTAAGACCTATCAAACCAAATAAGACTGCAAATCAACACAATTTTCTTTTATGTCTATGAACAAGGTATAACTTTCTTTGTTTCCCAAAGACATTTACACAAAAGGAAAAATAGAATAAAGTCAACGAAATGAAATTGTATTTTATTATTGCAGTTTCAGTGGCAAAAAGCCAGAGAAAGGAGAAAGTGATCATCACTCAGATCTAATACTAATGAACATGAGCAAAGAAAAATTCACTAGTTTCCAAAATAAGACTTAACCAAAAATTGAACCTAAAAGTTTTGCTTGTAATTACAATTTGAGTTTGCAAGGTTAAATTTTAATGTTATTTGAAATTGTTTGACACTATAAACTACTGAAATAAGTGCAAAATATCCAAAAACAAATCCAAAAGCATTAGTTCGCTTTTTAAGCCGGTACGTTTCTATTATACGTGGTCCGTTAATGAAAATATGTTTAGAATTTAACATCCTTTCTAAAGATTCCCATTATTTTAATAGTTCCTTGGAAAAGTAGAAACTAATACTAGTAGCATTTTTAAGTAAAACTTTCCTTTAATAATGAGCTCATTTTGCTCCAAAGTAAAGTTTTCTTCCAAAGGGTGCAATGGTATTAACAAGGAACAAAAGTTTAAAATTCTTTTTAAAACGTATAATTACATGGATAAAAATCAGTTCTTAAGTCTTTACAGGCGTACCATTAACACTAAGTAGGGTTAAGAAGGAAAGCTATAGTTGTGTAAACAATAGGGGCTTTCAAGAATGTAATAAAAACGCAAATTGTATCCGTCGTGTTACCTTATAGAGTACAAAACATACACTTCACTTATTCTAATAAGGGCTTTCTTAATGCGCAGTCTGAACAGTTTTTAGACTTATACTGTATATTCATTTATAGTTCCGCTTAGTTAATGACGTGTCCCTTGAGAACAACAAAGTGAAAGTAAGTTAAAAGAACTCATCTTCTTCAGTCTTTGTAGTATTTCGAATGAAGGTTTTCGAACAAAGCAAGCTAAAAGTTTACCTTAAGCATGTCAGAAATATCACATTTACATTGATATACTATACGCCAACTTTCTGTCCAATATTAGTTATATTCCAAACACCAAAATTCTCGTATGTTTCAACCTTAAAACCAAAATCTTCCAAAAAATTAAGGAACTTGAAATATATATTTGAACCTTTTGAACTTGAAGTATTGAATTGTGTATTTCACCTAA
>JAQGCY010001404.1:0-10771 GCA_034700645.1 Xenylla mediterranea
AGATCGGCAAAAATCCATCGGCGTTTCTCATTCCTACTTCTTTCTTACATAATACAAATACACAGAACAGAGAATCTTTTATCTCAGTCTCACAGACAGACAGAGATTCAGATTGCATTTCTTCTTGTTCTTCACAATCAGTCCAGTTCCATTCCATCCAGCACAGCACCTAGACCTAAACTAATCTACCAAGATTTTTTTGCATAGTAACACACTCGTGTGACTGTCCTGGTGGTCCGTGTCATTGTCATAGGTCAGTTGTCAGTGTCACTTTGATTCCTTGACTTGCCCTTGCTTCCTAACAATCATCATGGGTGTCGATGTTGAAACAATCAAACCAGGAGATGGTAAGTTAGCATTATAAATGTCATACTGACTCCCATTTCCATCCCAAGCCGAATTCGCATTCACATTGTTTTGCATTGGCATTGCATTGTTCATGTTCAAGGTCATTATGTTTTATGTATGTATATTTATTTGCAGGTACAACATTTCCAAAAAGTGGACAAACGGTAGTTGTCCATTACACTGGAACATTTACGGATGGGAAGAAATTTGATTCATCTCGTGACCGTGGAACACCATTCAAATTTAAGATTGGACAAGGTCAAGTTATCAAGGGTTGGGATACTGGAGTAGCTCAGGTACTTAAATACTTATTTATACATACATTTGACATTGTATTTCCCAACCAAATTAATAATGAACTCTTGTCGTTGTTTTAGATGAGCGTTGGACAACGGGCCAAACTTACTTGCTCTCCAGACTATGCTTATGGAGCCCGTGGACATCCAGGTGCGATCCCACCAAATGCCACACTAATTTTTGATGTTGAACTCATTCGTTGTGAACCTTGAACAAAGCTTCACGAGAAGTGTAAACTCCTAATATACATTCAATTTTCTTTTTTCTTATTCTAAAACTATAAATTAAGAAGTTAAACTTAAAAACACATCATTAGAAGATAGAACATATTATAAAACAAACAAAGAATTAGCAGAGCTTAAACTTGAAAGCCATGCAGCAGCAGATTGAAGCAGCCAATAGAACAACTAGATAGCAAAGCTACTAGAAATCCATTTGATTTTTTTCTAATTATCAAGTCGAAAGAATAAAACATCCCACTATGTCTTTTGGTTTCTATTAATTCAAATTGATGTTTCTTATTTGGAATTTCGTCAACAGCTCACAAACACGCAGCACCGATTTTGATTAGAATTTTGAACTACAGGTGTAGGTGGATAAAATCAATTAAAAGTTGTCATGATTATTAATAATGATAAGTGGCTGATTTCAATCTAGTTTGTCTTGGGATTGTTGAGTATTGTATCACAGTCAAGGGTTAAAGCTAGTTAATAATACTGGGTCGAGTTCAATCATATCGTTGATTGCTTATCAAGTGGTTTTCGACGGTTTGGTATAATGAATTCTTTGCCAAAGAGCTCGTGCTACACTTCCAGGCAAAATTTGATGTTCTTGGATTAAATGTTGAAGAGCAAGAGCAGTCTGCAAATCGTTAAAATGCAATGAATATAAAAACTTAGTTCAGAATTAAAATTACTAAATTGTATTACTCTATCAGCAATTTGGTCAACAGTTGCGTCTGGATCATAAGGAATAGGTTTTCCGATAATTGTTTTCATTTTAACAGGGAAAAATCCATAAATGGGTACAAGAGGTAGTCTAGTCTTGTGATAGAGCCATAACCAAAATTTAGATCCATATTGTAAAGAACGAAATCCTTCGCGGATGTTGACAGTAAACATCGGAATTATACACTGCAAATTCGTTTGAATATAAAATGTTGGTCATGTATAATTTGGAATTTGGGTTTCTTACACATTGAGATTCAATAGCAACTTTGGCAAAACCCAGTCGATTTTTCCACATTAATTTATACATTTCAGTACCAAATTGGGCCTCATAAACCCCACCTGGGGCAATGGCTAGTAAATGTCCATCTTTTATTATACTTGAACAAGTAGATACTGTTCCTGGAATTACTTTGAAAACTTCCATGAGCAAAGACCAGCCTAAAATTGCAGATCGATTATTAACAGGTATTAGTCGCATCAACAGGATCTTAATCTGAAAATGGCCCAGTTATTTCACCTGGAATTTTGAACAAAAATCTGTCGCCGACCGTTCGAATTAGTCGCTCCTTGTACAAAATACATTTAGACATCACATAATAAAAATCTATAGGAATGGCTCCATGGTAGTAAACGATTAATCCTCCACCTTCATTAGGAATATTTTCCAATCCTTCGAGTTCGTGTCCTAAACATAGTTTGATTTATTCCACGTCAAGATCAAATTCGTAATTTGTAGCTGCTTGCACGCTCAGATTTGTTAACATACCATGCCATAACCACCCTTGAAACTCCCATATAGCCGCAATGAATTTTCTAGCTCCATCCCAAAAATCGTGTTGGTAAGCGTCCATGATCCTTCGTCTAAATCCATTGTAAAGTGATAATATTTCCATATTAACCTCACGTATTTCATTACATACCTATGCCATCGATACACAAATAGCCAAAGTGCATTAAAGTAAAGTAGGAGAAATATAATTCCAGGAAGCAAGAAGGACAAGATGAATGGAGTAAATAGCCAGCTTAACCTGGAGAAAAATTAAAAATGCAACAATTATCTCCGACAGTAAAGTTTCCATACTTTGCTTGACAATTCGTTTTTTCATACCATACCATTTAGCATAGTTAATGTCTACAATGAGAAATGCTGGATGGATAAAAGAAAACAAAAATAAATGTTATTGTTATCTCTACAAATCATTAAGGAAGCATTAATTCTGAATGGACATACATAATAGCCACCAACATTTGGCAAGGAAATCTGTTTGAGGATCTTCATTATCTGCTGCTGGAAAGGCTTCATTTTGCAGATTAGGAGGTTCAGAAGAATAAGCATAAGAATTAGTAGAGGGATTTTCCATCAAGATCAAGGTGTACTTTAACTTGGGCAAGCTCGATTCACGATTACAAATTATTGGCAGTGCATCAGTCAAGTCAAGGATCTCCTCGTCCTCAGTCACGGGTACTTTGAATTGGATCTTATTCCTTCCCTACATTTACATACACCTTTTTTCCTGTAACAATAACAATTTATTGTTTAGCTTAGCTTATTCTTAGCTTAACAGCAACAGCATGCATGTTTAGCATAATTTAGTGTTAAACTCCTCAGTAGTCTTACCTTATTTCTTCATGTGCATTTCTGTAAGTTTGCTATTGCTTTGCACTGTTTTTCCTGTCCTGAGCCTCACGGAAAATGCAGACTTCACTTCAGTCAGTAGCCAAATTCCTTTAATTGATTATAAAATTTTGAAGTTCGAATTTTGGAGAATCTAACAATTGATTGATCGAGTATAAGCTGAAATTAATTTAGGATTTTTAGGCTGTCAACGTCAGCTGATCATTTAGAATTTTTGGCTTCTTTGCAGCAGGTCTACGAACGAGTTTTACGAGCTACTTTAGGAGGATTAGCTTTACTTGAGCGTGAGACTTTAGCATGGAATATGGAATGGAATTTTACTGTGTGAAAAACTAAAATAAAACTTTCTCCATTGTGTTACTTATTTTGGGTTTCTCTCTCATGGATTCATCGTAGATTACATAAACGAACCATAAAAATCACACGCTAAATTCGTTTAATTGTATAAATATGTTTCAGAAACAAAAACAATTAACAATTTATTATCATTAGTTAGTTACCTTATCATTTCTACGAGTTAGCGTTTAATTTAAGCCTACTAACCATTGAAATCATGAAATGCCAAGTCTAAACAAGCGTTAAGCTCTAATTAGCTTTACGAGTTAAATTAAAGCCATAGCTCTAATCTAAGCAAAGCTTGATGCTTAACTATTGTTATAATGATTTCAGTTTCATTCTGTAAACGGCTTCTTCTTCCTTTTTGCATGAATAATAACGTTTTTGTAACCATTTTTTTATGTGAGGTTATGTTACAATTTAGTCTTTAGTGATTTTTGCATAATTACGAACGGTTTATTAGAAGGTCAAAGGTAGAATGAACATAAAATTGAATACATTGGGGCAAAAGAAGATAAAAGAAAGCAAAACTTTTGTACCTTGAACCTGGTTAGGTTTTGTGATATTAATTAGTACAAAATGTTAGTAAAGGTTAAATCAATATAATGGCTAGATTTTAGGACTTAATAAGACTTACTAAAATTTTATGGACAATCATAGACATATATTTAAAGGAAGTAAAACATGGTGGTTAGATAAATCGATTCGATAGATCCAGGTGGTTGATAAAAATGTGATTTAAAGCAGGAATATTTGCAGAAAACACTCTTAATAGCTGTCAACCAAGTCACTTTAACAAAGTGAACTTTGCTTTACTTTATTCATTTTCTTGAACTGAATTATTTGGTAGATTTATATTTGATCATCCTACAATTTTCAATTTCAACATGTTTTCATTCCGGGTTTGCGTTTTTATTATTGCTTCAACCATCTATGGAGCTATGGTTGGAGGAGATATAATTCTTGAAGGTGATAAAGTAACAGACTGGGGGCTATGGGGAAATATGGACGATTGTCCCAAAGGAAAATACGCTTCAGCTTTTCAATTAAAAACAGAAAAAAATCAAGGTGGTAATAACTGGGACGATTCTGCCTTAAATGCAGTTCGACTATTTTGTGCAGAACCTTCAAATCCAAATAAACCAGATCTGAATAATCCGATAACAAGTACAGTAGGGCCGTACGGTGATTGGGGACAAACATTTTATTGTGATGGTGGAATTATTACTGGATTTCAATTGAGGCAGGAAAAAAGCCAAGGTGGGGCCGTAATCACGGGTGGGGAACTCGAGAAGGCTAATGATGATTCAGCAGCAAATAATTTAAGAGTATTTTGCAGTAATAAGAATGATTATATTGAAGGAGATGGAATGTACTGGGGTGATTGGGGTATGAGAAATGCGTTTACGAAATGTTTGTATGAAATTGCAGTTGAGCTAAAGCTTGAAAATATTTTCTAGGCCGTGAAAAGAAATGTTTGACAGATCAAGCAGTTTGTGGGATTGAGACCCAAGTTGAAGAATATACTAAGTCCGGAACTTATGGAATTAAAGGAGGAGGTAATTGCTATTGCCACAAATATTAGGAATATTTTTGTCGATTGATAGTGTTTTTACCGTATGATTACAATTTCCAGATTACGCCGGTTTGAATAACCTTAAAATGAAATGCTGTGACATTGTAACTCCTGCTGCTACTGAAGTAACTTATCAATATCATGTTTCCCAACCGAAACCGAAACAATCCATAAGTATCAAAACTAAAAGTTTTTTTTTTAAAGATTGTTTTGTTTGATGTTAAGTTTAAGCTTTAGAAATAAATACAACAAATGAATAATGAACTACGTAGAAGAACTTATCAGAAAACTGACTTGAGATTTTGCTTTATTGTATTTGAAATAATTTCGAATGAACTGCAACTGGAATTGAGCTATTTGCTTTTTATTCACCATCATCACAAATATCATTTTATTTAACAAAGCATTGAATTGTATATGAAATATAAATGAACGTATACTATCACAAACGTGCATTAGTCTGCGATAGTTGTGACGCGAAGCGATTATCATGGTTCATGAACTATATTGAGTAATTACTTGTCCATTTTCTACTATAAACTTTATACTATTATAAATACTACCCATGGCTCTTATCATCCCACACTTTCAATTACTGATGTTAGAGTGATTATATTCAGTTCCTGACTAACATAACTTGCACTTGATTTCATTCCATGAGATGTTATTCTGAAGACGATTTGTGAATGGTGAGGATTGATTCAGGTTCTGGATAGTTATAAATAATTATAAAGTCGGACCTTTGTACTGCTGGACTGAAAAAATCTTTCCATTCCAACTCATAAATATTTGTACATATAACATAAGAGTAAAGGAACAATTTTCATTGTAATACTGAAATGAAAATCCGAGCGATAGGACCAGATAACACAATAAAGGCACAAAAAATAGTTGCTAACAATTCATTTGTAAATTTGGATCAAGAGATGAATTATAAATCAAGAGCAGGATTATCTATTTTCTCAATTCTATTAATTGGGACAGTATTAGTTTTATTCTTTGGAGCAGCTTTTGGTTCAGCTTATGTTTATACTGTAAATTGGAATGACGCTGAAGCTGGAAATGGGGGTTCCAATAGTTCGCAATCAAACGCAAGATCGCCAACGGGATCGAGAGCAGTTCTTAACGATCGACCAATTATAGGTAACTAATGAGCTAAGTAGTAATCAGTAGTAATATTTTTTACCGATATAAATGAAATTTGCGATTTCAGGAATTTTAGCTCAAGAATACTATATTAATGAAGATTATGAACATCCAAATCTATCCTATATTGCTTCTTCTTATGTGAAGTTTGTCGAAGGAAGTGGAGCTCGTGCTGTTCCCATATTGTAAGTGAAACGCAACGCAAGGCTTTATTCTTGACGTTAATTGTTTAATAGTGTTGTGTTTAATCAGCAGATTAATTAGTTATATTTATTTAAACCTTACAGCATACGTCAAAATCAATCTTACTATGAACAAATGTTCAATGGAATCAATGGGTAACTACTAAATTTGCAATAAGTGAAAAATAGTAGGCAATCAAAATTTCACTGGTTTTTAGACTCCTTCTTCCTGGTGGAGCAGTATATTTTAATGATTCTGGATACTCTGCTGCTGGACAAGTCCTAGTTAAACTAGCTAAGGATGCTTATGATAATACAGGAGATTATTTTCCAGTATTTGGAACATGCTTAGGATTCGAGTTTTTAGTTTACGAAGCTTTGAAAAAGGATGTATTAGATGATTGTGATTCCTGGGATAGCTCGGACAATCTTGAGTTTACTGAAGGTAATTTATTTAGTTTTTGTTGATGTCCATACACCATTATAGTAATATAGTTTAGATGAATTATGGTATATTTTCTTTTCAGATGCATACTCCAGTCAATTATTTGAATCTGCTCCGAGATCCATTATGGAACTCTTATCAATTGCAAACTTAACTGTAAATTTTCATCGTCGCTGCCTAACTCAGGAAAATATTTTAGCTCACAATATAGAGCAACATTTCAAGTTCTTATCATGGACCCCAGATCCAGTAACCGGAATTCCTTATGTTTCAACTATGGAATCTATAAAATATCCAATATTTGGCTTACAATTTCATCCGGAAAAGAATATTTATGAATGGAATACACGGCAAACTATCCCACATTCCGAAGAAGCTATTAAAATTGGTCAATATTTTGGAAACTTTCTGATTAATCATGCAAGGTTAAATTCTCATAACTTTAGTTCCGAAGAGGAAGAAGACAAATACTTGATTTATAATTATGCACCAAAGTTTACAGGGGTTAAGCCCAGTGCAACATTTGAGCAAAGATATATATTTCAAATAGAGTACAATGACAATTAATTAATTAATGGTAGTTGTTCTGTTTTATAATTATGACCTAATAATGACCATTGGTTAAATTAGCTCTCTTTGTTGAATAATACTAGTAATTCTGTTAAAACTGTTTTAATTTGTCTGTTGTTTAAAAATTGTATAAATGGACGTTTTCAATGTTTTGAACTTTTGAAATGAAACAAACAAATTAAATACATACTTTTTAAAACTTTAACAGCAAAAAATGCTCATGGTTTTCGTTTTCTATCGATTTAAATATGATTTGATTGCAACAATTAATTAGCTGCAATTTACCTGTCCAAAATCCAAGATAACACGATAGCAAATTATCAAGCCAAGCTATAAAAATTAAAAACTATGTTCATAAAATAAATCTCAAGTATATCTATAACAGACACAGAGCGGCAAACCTAAACCAACACAAACTTTATAATTTCAGACTCTCATGTGATTTACTATTAGAAGATTTTTGGGGTTTGTTTTGTTCCGGAAAGAATTTAGCTTAGTTTTGCAATTTTGCATTTACACTAAAGAAGAGGTGGCATAGTTCGGATTGATTAGGACCATCAGTATCAGTGGAAGACCCTTGGAAATTTCAATAAAAAAACATGGCCCTTCGAGCTGGAAGTGCTCTCATTAGGCACCTTGGAAAACAGGTAAAATGCAGTTAATTTAAGCCTTCAACATCCACTAAATATTAATTCAGTCTATTTATCCACAGCATATCCGAGGATTTGCATCAAGTTCGGGCATTCTTTCAGCTAAAGTTAAACACTCTGAAGGTTTAAGTTTTAGCAAAGCCCTTCTAAATGTTCCTCCAACAAATATTACTACTTTGGAAAATGGGATTCGTGTAGCCAGTGAAGATAGTGGGGCACCAACGGCAACTGTTGGGATTTGGATTGATGCTGGCTCACGTTATGAATCAGATGAAACTAATGGAGTTGCCCATTTCTTAGAACACATGGCTTTTAAGGTAAATTAAGGAAGGATATATTACGTAGATAACCATAACCTCGTTGTCGTTGCTTTATATTTAATTTTTCTAATCCTTTTTTATTAGGGAACTAACAAACGAAGCCAAACAGATTTAGAATTAGAAATTGAAAATATGGGTGCACATTTAAATGCATATACTTCACGGGAGCAAACTGTCTTTTATGCTAAATGTTTGTCAAAAGATGTTGGAAAGGCATTAGAAATTCTTTCAGATATTCTAAACAATTCCAAGTAAGTATATAGAGATCCCTAACCTAGACCATTGTTGTGTTTCAAATTACTAATTAACTATTGTTAACGCAGGTTTGAGGAAAAACAAATCGAACGTGAGCGTGGAGTTATTCTACGTGAAATGCAAGAAGTTGAAACTAATTTACAAGAAGTTGTGTTTGATCATTTACACGCAACGGCATACCAGGTAAAAGAATGCTTTAAAGATTATCAATAGCTTCGAAGCTGATCAATATAATTCCTTGATCTTTAGGGCACTCCATTGGGTCGTACTATTCTTGGTCCAACTGAAAATATCAAGACTATTGGCCGAGCTCATTTGACTGAGTATATTAACACTCATTACAAAGGACCACGCATGGTTATTGCTGGAGCTGGAGGTGTACCACATAGTGAGCTAGTTAAGTTAGCTAAGGAACACTTTGGTAAAGTTACACACAAGTATGACAATGTTCCAATTCCAAATATGCCGGAGCCTTGCCGATTCACTGGATCAGATATTCGCGTTCGTGATGATGCATTACCTTTGGCTCATGTTGCAATTGCTGTTGAAGGATGTGGATGGAAAGATGCGGATAATATTCCACTTATGGTCGCTAATACAGTCATTGGATCTTGGGATAGGTCACAAGTATGAGAGAAACACTAATACTAATGTGTCCGTTTAAATTTGAAGAAATTGCAATATGTTAATTTTTCTAAATCGATTGGTTTAGGTTGGTGGTGGCTCAAGTGGCTCACGTTTAGCGGAAGCTGCTAGTCGATTAGGAATTTGTCATGGATTTCAAGCTTTTAATACTTGTTATAAGGATACTGGTCTTTGGGGAGTTTACTTTGTCTGTGATTCCCAAACCCAAGATCCATTCCTCTATAATTTACAAAGTGAATGGATGAGACTCTGTACTAATATTACTACTTCTGAAGTTGAGCGTGCTAAGAACTTGCTTAAAACTAATATGCTTCTTCAACTTGATGGTACAACCCCGATTTGTGAAGATATTGGGAGACAATTACTATGCTACGAACGCCGTATTCCACTTCATGAATTAGAAAAACGAATTGACGTAAGTACAAAATAAAATGCCACACAAGTAGAAATTCTTAATAAAAGTGATAATATTGATTTGTTTTCCATAACTTCGACAGGATGTTGATGCAAACACAATTAAGGAAACTTGTATGCATTATATTTACAACCGTTGCCCAGCCGTAGCAGCAGTTGGTCCAATTGAAAACTTACCAGATTACAACCGTATTCGTTCCTCAATGTATTGGCTTAGAACTTAAGAAGAAAATCAAGATCCCATCACAATTATAATAATTATCGTAGTTTATTTAGGAGTCCTTTAATGTAGCATATAGCTACATATAGCATCATCAATTGTATTGTCAATTAATTGTTAAACTTTAAAGCAAAGCAACATAACGATAACAGTGAAATGAGTCATTTTAATAATTCATACAAATGTACAACGCATTTAAAGATTTAAACAAGTGGTTGCGTGTATTTAATAACTAGTAACTAGAACTACTAGTTAGTACTGCCAATTCAATTCATTAGAAAGATAAAAGAAACAATAACAGTTTAATTAAACCTAAATCAATAGAATAAAAAAAATGTCCAACATACAAAACCTAAGAATTTGATACTACAGTAGCTTCGTAGCCGGGATACATGACACCTTGTTTAATTCGTCATCTTAATTGGAAGAAGTTGAAGTAAGCAAGATCTCATGCATATCTATGGCTAGCTTCCGCTTTCGATAGCGAGCGGCTGGTGCAGCTTTCGCTTTCGATAGCGAGCGCCTAGTGCAGCTTTCGCCAGCGGACATTTTTGCATTTGCATTTGCATCATCTCAAAGGAAAGAGAAGAGCGGAAGTTTTGGGTTTTATTTCAAACTCATCTATGTTTTTCCTTTCCATTGAGTCTTCCTTGACACGTCAACAAAGTTTTTGCCAACTCAAAAACAAGTGAATGGGTTTCTTGTGCAGTTGACAGGATTCTTTCATTTGCATTTCTTTCTTATACGTGCATACCGGCAACAGTAGTGCACCGGTACATTT
>JAQGCY010001405.1:0-10770 GCA_034700645.1 Xenylla mediterranea
TGCGTTCAACAAAAAATCAAATTGTATATGTCCAATTGATTGACCAGTTACGCATAGGCCAGTTTTTAAGACCGCGCCCAGCGCGGTCGAGAAAACTGGTATACATATACCCAGGATACTAGACCGGCTTCTTGGAGTCTGTTCCTACATCACTACATCCAACAAAACAAACCTCCATTCTCCCTCCGTTAACACCTACAAAAAATAAATATAATTACACTTTCTCACCTCTACTCATCAATCAAAACTCAATTACTTAAAACCAACAAATCAATCAATTACCTGTGACTCATTCAGCATTCATTTAACAGCAATACATTCCCCAACAAGGCAACCAATTACATACAATTAAAATAAATGCATCACCACCGTGACGACTCGGCCGTCGTCAATTGAATTGTCTATTGGATTAAAACTAACTAATCGGATTACTTATCTTTGCAAAATCAGTAGGGATAATTCAAATGGACGAGTTCTTTTCAAGGGAAAATCCATTAAGATTCGTAAACTTACTAAAGTTTAGAGCATTTAACGATGTACGTAAATATCTTCTATGGATAAGAGTACTGCACAAGTGAATCAAGAAAGTTTTGAAGAAAGACGATAAGCTATGAATATGGTATAACAGATAAGGTATGTTGTATTTTTGGTCTAACTTTGTATACTCAAATAATTTGTTTCTTGGAAAACTTCAATCAAAAATCCAAATTTAAATTCGTTATTAGTGCCCAACTCATTGTAAAATTGTTCGTAAGTTAGCAGTTTCGGAAATTACGATAGTTTATGATTTTAACCAATTTTTACTAGAAATTAATTAGTATTTCAATGTAAAGTATTAACACAAAATTTTGTTTGGATAGATGATATGTGTGAAGAGGCTCCAAATGACTCAAGCAACAAGTCCAAAGTCAACCCAAGCCCTAAACTTGTTTCTTATGCGTTGTTGTTTGTAGTCTTAAGGAACGCTTTGTGTGTCGCTTATGAATGCGAAACGAAACTTTTGTTCTAAATTATTGCATAATTATTAATTAATTTGTTCTAGGAAAGGGAAAGAGAGGATTTATGGATTAATTATGAATTCCGGAGTGCAGATGGTTCATTCTTCTGATTCCGTACAATTAACATAGGTTTAGTTATGCATTTTCAGTCAATAAAACAATAAGAAATCCATTTTAAATGTTCCATCCAGTATAAAAATCTAGTTTGTATTTCAGAAACATTTAGTTCTAGGGAATTCAGTGTTGGAATAAATAGAAATTAAGAAGACTACACAACTAATGATTGGACAAATCTTTCCAAAATAGCTTTTGGTTTACAATGTCCATGGTCCAAAGAACCACTGGACAAATAGTCCAATGTTTTTTCTTTCAGGCAATCAAACGTATCTTTGGCACGACTCAATGTCCCTTCATCTCCTTTTACTTCCTCAAAAATCTGCAATTGTTAGAAATATCAAATCAATATCAGCTATAAAAGTTCGTTGGGCCTTTTTCATTAAATTGTTATCTTACTTCTGGAAAGGAAGAGTGGAATAGCCATGGGTCCTTTTGTATTTTATACACAATTGGCAGACGTCCTTTATCAATCCAATTTGGCTCACCTAATTCCTCCCGTTCAAAATACTTAATGTCATCGTATGCCTAAGGAAATAAATCCAAAATTCTTTAAATCTAACAATATCTCATTAATCAGGTTATGTTAGGTTAGGTAATTTTGCACTCTAATTGTTGTGTCCTTCTGAAAAGATCTCTTAAGCTTAATTATACCTGATAAGTGAGTCCCAAGAGAGAGCCCAGCATAAATCCGATTCTCCTCTCCTCATCTCCATGTCCACAAAAGAGCAAAGTTGCGCTAAGAGAACTTCCGAGTAAGCTTCCAATTCCAAGTTGATTCTTCCGTATCCAGGAATTGGAGTCAAATTGTTCGGATCGGGTTGAATTGACTCCAAGAATAAACTCACTCTCACAGTAGTCACTTAGGAATCCACAAATGAGTCCTGTCACAGGTTGACACCGAAGAGCAGCCATATGTACACATTTCTGCGTCCAGAGTAAATCTCCAATCAGCGTCCCAGCTTTGTTGGCCTTGTGCAAATTATCAACCAATGTTTTGAATTCAGCTGGACTTTGGGTTGGATCAATTGGAACTGTAGGAACATCAATGATTCTTTTGTGGATTTGTTGAGTTAAATATGTAATCTCAACTATTTTCGACATTCGATCAAGTCTAAAATTCAAAATTAATTATCTTTTTTCAATACAAATTAGAATTAAAGTGTGGAAGAACCGCAGGGGTTTTTGACTGTTTTTTATTGTTACCGTTCCAAAGTAGCTCTACGAATTTCGATTGGAGCTTGGACCATTTGCTCTGTACATCCAAACATATCTGTAGCCAATAAAACCATCATTGCTCTCCAGAGCGGATACGGATTCTCAGGGTTCTCGGAAATGTTTTGCTTATACTTTGCTTCAGCTTCGAGCAGTCTAATTGCAACAATAACAACTTAAAATTAGATTTGTTGATGAAATGTAATAATCTAAAGCTTAGGAATCAGGGAACTTACTTGGCTAAATCCTGTATTGGATGATCCACATGTGAGACTTTGAATGTGAACAGTGTGATAATATCTTTGAAATTTCCAAAGTTATGGCTAATACTGTTCTTGAGGGAAAACTTCTCAGGACCCAACCACCTTTCTGCATCTTGTCCTACTTCAATTAATGATTCAACGTTTTCTCCTAGATTTTGGCCAGGCCGATTCTGATATTGGTTTAAATTTAAATTCAACTCATAGACTGGTTCAGGTTTAAATGTATTCGAATTTTGAATGAATGATAAATCATGATTTTGTTCAACTGTCCAGTTTGGGATTCTTAAATTTTGGGATAAATAGGAGGATGGTTTCGAATAATTTCTTGATTTTGAGCATAGGAATAGCAATACTCTTTTACATGACGTGGAATTGGGTCTTAGAAATCCAAACATTTCTATAACTAGACCCACAACACAAAAACAAATCAAAAATGACTCACATTACACTTGGATTTTTAGTTCAATAGCCAAAATTCAAGGAAAGGAGAGTTAATGCTGAATAAATTAGAATTTACTGTTGTTTTCAAATGTCATTTTTCTATGTCTGTAATCGGAGTAAAAACTGCATTTTCTGCATAGAAAGTACGGAAACAAATGAATTGGGAATACAAAGCTAAGTTTTGCTGTAAAAACAGGTTTTTACAAATTGTAATTGTTGTATACTTTACAATTTAGAATACAAAGTGAAAATGTAATGGAACCAGAAATTGAGAGGAGGTTTTGGCTGTGGCTGTTCTGTACTCTAAAGTACCCAAAGACTTTCTTTCAATCCAATTGTTAATCCTTTCAACAATTCAACATGAATATGTATGGCATGATGAGGATTTTTGGTTGGAGCAAGATTAAGGTGAAAATCAGGTTTTTGAGACATTAATTTTAAGGATCAAATGCTAAACTAAATTTGATTCTACCAAAACAAAAGCTAGGGCTTTGCGATACCAAAGTGCCAAATTGTAAGACATTTTGTAATACAATGCTAATGCACCATGCAAAGCAAAGCCAAAACAAAATATTGTAAATCATAAATTGGGGTCTCTGGCCCCAAATCTAATTTATTATTAAGTAAAACTTAAAAGGCAAGAAACTAACGATACATTCTAAATGAAACAAACGATTAAATCCACCCAAAAAATAAAAATTTAAAACGTGCGTCTATTGCCATTGTAACAGCTTGATGTAGCGTATGAATATTTGTTGAGAATTATTACATGAATTTCCTATAAAAATCTAAACCTAAATCTTAAACTGTTTCGAACTTTGTAACTAAATTCTAATAGTCCTGACAAAATGGAATTGAACATTTATCCCCAGCACTGCGGTCAAATCTACGTAAATAAACTGCCAAAATGTGTTTGTTGCTCTCAATTTATCAATGCAACTTGTTTCCGGTGTTCCCAATGTTCTGATTGCTGTTCCTGTCAAGTCCATTGTTGTAGCAATTTGCCCAATCCGCAGTATGAATATGAATATGGCTGTGGACCTCCACTTCTTGGAGGCATAATTTGTGGGCATCGTGGGGAATGCAACTCAGACCAAAGAATAATGGACTATTGTTCTAATGCAAATGGAAACTTTCATCACACAAGATGGTAAATTGTTTAGAAAATTATAAGTAGAACTCTTGTCTAAATGTAATTATTTTTTTTGATTTGATTAGTTTATTCCAATGTGGACGTCCCTTAATGCCAGGTAAGTCCCTGGTTTTACACTGATTGAATTTGTTAAATAATAGTAATACATTATGATTGGAAATTTTATGGTCCAGGCTATGGGGGTCATGTTCCTGGACAGAAATATCACAGTGCTGGAAAATCCTATGGAAATGCTACTCGAGATGCTTGTTGTGTGATTGGTTATAGGAAACAATTGTACTCAAGATTACCAGCTAGAGTTTGGGAACAATAGAATCGTATCATCAAAATATTCTATATTATGTATTATGTATTACTGAAATTTAGCAAAGACCTTTTAAAATTCTGCAATAAAATTCTAAAGATAACCAATACGTTTAGCCTTAACTTTCCGTCTTGGAACCATTACCTTCTGAAACAATCAGTGCCCAATAAGTTTTCTGTTAATTTTGATTTTTAAAGAAATAGTTGTAACAAGCATAATCCACAGAAGCCGAGCTTAGAGCTATAGTATATGAAATATGAATATGGTAGAGTATGATATTACGTTGACTATTGTACCAAATAATTCTTTAACCCTTTACACCCTCAAGGCACAAACATTTTTACCTTCCTTATTCTTCTTCTCCACAAAAAACACAATACAATATTTTGTAATTTTTACCTGTCTGAGAATTTAGCTTTCCCCCCTATACTTTCTTACTTCATACCATTTATTTACACCTGTAAAAAATACAAAATATGAAAACAGTAATCATAATCACAATCATTCTGTGAAACTGCATTTGCAATTGCAAGCCAATAGAGTTTGTTCGCCTCCATTCTTAAGTATACAGACTAAATCTGAAGTCAAGCTCAAGAATTCCACAGTACAATTGACTCTCGGTTACTTCACTGCGTTATGGGTCATGTCTTCAAACCGTTATGTCAAAAACCAACAACATTTCAACTCTTCTGCAAAAACTTAATTAAACTCATGTAAAAACATTGATTATTCTAAATTACTACAATTTCATCAGTGCAAACTCAATTCTAGCGCAAGAAAAAATTTATTTTTATGACATTTTATTTTTGTTTATCTACCGGCGAGACAAGTGTTACTTTTGCTGGGGTTAAGATTAAGAAGAATTATGGACGTATGTCTTAATTTAAAATAATTGTAAAGTTTAGTTTCATACAATGTTAAAGTGAATAGATTTATTCCAACATTTCGTGAATTGTGATTGTGACTATTGTACAAAATGAAAAGCAAAAGACTGACAATTTTAGACGGAGGATTAACAATAGTGCAACTTGGATTAAAAGTCCTATTTTTATATAGTCTAATTGCCCTATGTGATGCCCAAATTAAAAATCGTGCTCCTAGTTTTATAGCTGGTGGTGATTTAGCTAAATTTTCCATTTCAGAAGATACATTGCCTGGAACTGTTGTTTACAGGTAAAAATAAATACATTTCCGAAAATAGAATATTAATATATATGTACATGCAAAAGCATAATTCAACATAATTTCCCTTCTATTAATTTAGACTCAAAGGAACAGATCCTGAAAATGGAGAGTTAACTTATAGTATTAGTGGAGAGTATTTTAGAGTCAATAAGAAAACTGGTGATATTACACTAATCAAAGGTTAATCACACATAACAATTAACAACACGCATTATTATTTATAACATAATCCATATTTCATTATGATATTTTATTTTAGGTTTGGATCGTGAGAATGAGGCTTCTATCGATGTCATCATCAGTCTCACAGGTAAAAACAAAAGCTTTCTTAATGAAAAACAATGCAATTCAATCCAAATAATAAAAAATAAATTACCGGAAACAAGGAGCTCATTCACTTTTATTTCAAATATAAACTAAAACATGCAAGTGGAATGGCATTTGCAATGCTTTGCGTGAATTTATACGTATGGTACTTCGACGCCGCATAAAGACATTTTTGCATTTATTTATATTGGTAGTCTTATAATGTACAGAAGGTACAGAAGCATTGTTAATTTTGATGAATTTGTAGATGATGGACATGGGGGTGAGCCAGCAACAGTTTCACTCCGACGTGAAATTCTAATCAATGATATTAATGACAATGGGCCAATTTTTGCCAAAACACCATATTCCTTCAAAGTGTCTGAACGCACTAAGGTTGGGACGACTGTCTTTTCAAATATCCTAATTACGGATCGTGACTTTGGACAAAATGCAGAAATTAAATTATTTTGTAATGCTGAAAAATCTCCAGAAGCTTGCAGATTTTTTTCAGTAACTGCTGAAAAAATAGAAGAAGGGAATTTTGTTGGGATTGTAACGCTTACAACTCCGTTGGACTACGAAGCTCATTCATCATTTTCTCTTGCTCTCAAGGCATCCGATGGGAAAAATACTATGAATTCCTTGGCCACAGTTGAGATTCTGGATATACAAGACCAATCACCCAAATTCTTTGGTGGTCCTTATGTATTTCGTGTGGATGAGAATTCAGAGCCTGGAACAAAAGTTGGAGAAATCGCTGTACAAGATGGAGATACTGGAAATCCTAGGGACTTGCAAATCAAACTAATTGACGAAGCACAAAATAATTATTTTCGATTAGCCAACATCAAACGAGATCCGTTCAATGGAACTTTTACAGCAATCGTTGAGACCTCACTCAATATTTTGGATGCAGAGGAAGATTTTATCAGGGAAAACTTAGGTAAGTATGTTTAGATTAGTCCTAACTAGATTCATTGATTTGCTGAAAATGAAAAGGGTTAGGTTAGATTAGATTTAGGTGAAAATGAAAAGGGTAATTGGGCGATTAACTTTGTTTCTAGCTTAATTTTAACGTTTTAAACAATAAGATTCCAATCAAACCAAAGGAATATCTTATATGTTTTGCAATTCCTCGTGAAAAGCTTCAAATGTTGTTTCTTCCCTGTGAATCTAGGTGTGTATGAACTGACATTAGAAGCAAGGGAAATCCCACTTTCTCCAGAAGACACGGAACCAACACTTGTAACTAAAGTTGGACTTGCCGTTCTAGTCCAAGACCTTGATGACAATTTACCAGAATTCAATCCACCACAATTTACCAAAATCCTCAAAGTTCCTTACAACCCCGATGAATCATGGACATTCCCTGATTTCCACGTTGAAATTGAAGATGTGGATGAGAGCCCACATTCAACCTTTTATTTGGCATTTGATTGGAATTTAAACACACCAATTCCTGCATCAGAAGTATTTGCCTTTGTCACCCCATCAAACGCCAATCCAACAATCCATTCCAAAGGAGTCATAACAATGGAAGTCATGAACATATCATTCCTAGAGCCTGGCTCTAGTTTTAATCTGGAAATCGGAGCTTATCAGCATGAGCATTTGGTTGCAAAACTAAATGTTCCAATTGAAGTTGCCCCAGGACCAAAAGTCTTGCCAATTTTTAACAACACAGTTTATCGTGTGACTGTGCCAGAAGACATTGGAGATGGAGACCTAATCACGAGAATAGTTGCCAAAAACAATGCAGAGCTTCCCTCAGTAAAATATTCTCTAATTGGAGTTGGGTCCGAAAGATTTCGTGTTAATGAGAAAACTGGTGAAATTCGATGTGGTGGAGTGAAATGTTTAGATTTTGAGAGAGAAAGAAATCATTTTTTTCTTGTACGAGCAAAATCAGGGAACAGTGTGGATGAAGAAGTTTATGCTCTCTTTTACATGGACACTCAACCTAAAAATGATGAAAAACCAAAGTTTTCTGATAAGAATACTGTGCGGAGATCTGTGCCTGATGGAACCAGTAAATTTGACCCACCGTTCATTATTGAAGCAACAGATGAGGACTTACATGATGAAATCATATACAGTGTTCTGGACCATTCAATGAATTCTTCTGGAATTTGGATTGAGCCAGAATCAGGAGAGTTGAAATTAAAGAAAGCATTACGGTACAAAATACTAAAATGGATAAGACCTTCTCCATTGCTAAATATAATTGATTTTGTATTAATTATTAATATTTTTAGATGGGCAGATGGCGGGGAACACCAACTAACTGTAACAGCAACAGATAAGTCTGGAAAAAGTACAAAACAAGCCGTTTTACTCATTGTGCAACCAGTACAAAACATTCCACCCTCATTTCCTTATACCCTCCATTCTGTGGAAATTCCTGAAACATTGGCTCCAGGCTCATCAATCTTTCGTACAACAGCCCATGATCCCGATGGACAAGATGTTGCTTTGAAATATTTCATCGAGTCTCAACCAGAACCAGATTTATTTTCAATTGATGAAAACTCAGGAACAATTCATCTCGGCTCCAGTCCAAGAAGTAAATTAGATTACGAACGAAAACAACGCTTGTATCCCATAGTCATTCGTGTTCAAGATGAAGGAAAACCAAGTGAAATGGCAAAAACAACAATTGAAATCAGCATTACAGATGTAAATGATGAAAGCCCTAAATTTTCTCGAGATAATTATGTAGTAGACATGAGTGAAAGTTCAAAGTCAGACTACAAAATAATCACGCTCAAAGCTAAGGATCCAGATGAAACAGCTAAATTAGAATATAGCATTTCTTGCCCTTGTCAAGTATGGGACTCGAGTGGAAGTCAAGGGAGTGAAGAAGTTGCAAGAAAATATTTCGGACATTTGAGGTATAACTTAGTTTAAGCAAATTATTCCTTTAAACATTTAAGCATAAATTATCAGTTTTAAAATTAATTTTGTACAGATTGGATCCAAAGTATGGTCATATTACACTTATTACTCCGTTGGAACACAAGCACAGCTCAATACTTGAGTTTCAATCAATGGTCAAAGATAGAAATGGTATAACGCCGCAGAATGATACTGGTAAGAAATTATATACTGTTATTGAAACTGGTTGCTTAGGGTTGTCCTACTGTTTGGTCGACTGTGTCAAGTTAATTTCTAATTAGTATGAACTGATCACTTTCCTTTCTGAACTTTGTAGCAACAATTACAATATACGTAACTGCAGCCGAACGGTTGTTTCCATACTTTGGGGAACCTTGGACACCAGCAAATCCTTGGATTAATTTAACCGTTCCAGAAGACATGTCCGTTTCTTCTCATGTGGTCACGTTGAATGCTTGGGATTACATTGCTGGTATGCCTTAAAACAATGATTGCTAATATATGAATGTATATTTATTAGTAATTGTTTCTATTTTTATTTGACTGTTTAGATGAAGAAATCAAGAATTTCCAACTAGTAGACCTGGATGTGGAACCATTCAAACTTGAAGACAATACCCTAAAAGTAGCAAGTCCACTGGATTATGAAACTAAGCAGAGTTATGTTGTGGTTGTAAAAGCAATTGATGCCAGGGGTGGAGAGTCCATTGCAAATCTAGCTATTAAAATCACAGACACAAATGACCATGATCCAGTGTTTTCTAAACCAGTAAGTAATTGGACCTAAGCAAACAAACAATTCTAAATTCATGAAATTAATCTATTTGTCAGGAATATAAAGGAAAAGTTGAAGAGAACTCCTTGTATCCAACTCCAATTCTTACAGTTGAAGCCAGTGATCGGGATGATCCTGATAATTATGGGGCTGTGCGTTATGCGCTAATGGGCCCACAAAGTCATCTTTTCATGGTTGATGAATTGGCTGGAGTTGTTCAAGTTGCACCAGGGGCAAATATTGACAGAGAAGCCGACTCCGCTCATACCATATTCGTTCTTGCTTTGGACACGCCGTTGGGAGGACCATTTCAGCGCACAGCTATTTCCACCCTCAAAATCCAAGTCACAGGTAAAAAAAACTAACTTTTAAGTCGGACTAAAATAATCAAACTTTTATTTCAATAACCTATAACTTTTGGAGATGACGCAGTAGTTATTTCTTGTGGATTTAAATATATCTTTGATTGTTCCAGATGTAAATGACAACGATCCATACTGCCAACCAGAAGAAGAGTTCTTAGTTCCGGAAAATGCCCCAGTGGGAACCCCAGTTGGGAACATAACTTGTAAAGATCCTGATGAAAATCCCAAACTAGTCTATTCCCTCAGGGACGAATCAAAGTTAGGCATGTTCTTAATCAACCCCAAAACAGGCTTAATTTCTGTAGCAAAAAGTCTTCGAGGAAGAGGTCGAGCTGCCCCTTACTCATTTACAATCGCAGTTGAAGACGGAAAAGATCGGAGCATCAGCCTTGGAATTGAAATAAAAATTGCAAACGTAATTCCCAATGATGGAAAGCCTTATTTTGCGAACGATAAATACTCTGGAGAAATATCAGAAGGAGCATTCCGTGGCTCTCCAGTTCTAAATGTCCAAGCTCAAGATACTGATTCTTATGATAACGGAGAAGGACGCTTGGCATATCGAATCATGAAACAAATTGTTCCTTGTCATTATCAATTAGTTCAAGCCAAAGAAAACGCAGATATTTCAAAATTCCGTACAGAAAACGAAGGGGATAACGCTGACATTTCAAAAATTATTAACGCAAAAATTTCAACAATTCCTACTCGAGTGGATGACGTTCATTATTTCCGTATTGATGAAAATACTGG
>JAQGCY010001406.1:0-10768 GCA_034700645.1 Xenylla mediterranea
TAATCTTGGTCGAGCTATTTAAAATTTTATAGGGAAAAAAGAATTTAATTTAATTATTGTCTTAATTTTTCATGTTTAATTTATTTAACAACTCTAACAGACTATTTTTCTTCTGACGGTCCCCTTGACCATTCATATCCCCAGCTCCACCTTCACTCATGTCCACCGGATCAACATCAGCAAAGAATTGAAATGCCAATGGTTTATATTTTTCAGGATTCTCTGACTCAAGTAACATAAATGCTTTTGATGTTAAGTCATAACGTTTGCAATTTGCAGAAATTAATACAACTAAAGATCCAACTCGTTCTTTTCCAAAGATATCTGTGTAATTCCTGTGTAAGAAATGTCAGATTCATCAAGTTCGTTAACAACTTCGAGGGTTTCTAAATGTTCTTTTGATTCTTACATGAGTTTAATTCCACTCTCAACTCCTTCCTTATAATTTCCAGCATAAAGATGCTTTTGAAGTTTAACAAAGGTTTTAAGGGCAATAACTCCACGGTTTGGTTTAGATACAAGCCATTCTTTAATTTCTCTACTTGGAACCATGTCCTTTGGCATAAATTGTACAAATAGTTGAGGATCCAAATTGGTATTAGGATCCGTTTCAGCCTCCTCCGAAAGTTGAAGGGATAGTTGAAACAATTCACTGACAAGAACTAGATCAAACTCTTTGGATTCATTAACTAACCTCAATGCAAACTGAAAAACAATACAAAAATAGTAATAATGTGCATAAGCCATTTCTTGCCTCAATTGCTTCAGTTTTGCTTTGCCTACCATAGCTGCTATCCATATTCCAAATATAGGTTGTTTTGCTAACTTGAATAAATCAATTGCTTGAACGATTAAACCATCCTTGACTAATTGCCTAGAAAAAATTACAATAAGCATATAGATGAATTTTTAAAGCAAAATGTGCATTTTAGATGCTATTGGCTTTTGCATTACGCTGCTTTTTGAAAAATACGTTCTTGTGTTCCACGAATTCTAAACTTTTGTGAAATTTCAAGAGCTAATCCACAATTATTTAAAGTCAAGCAGCAATTTACAGCTTTTTCATACAATTTTCCAGCAACATAAGCTTCCACCTACATATAAAAAGTACTCATAAACTTGAGAATAAACATTTACGCGAGAAAATCTTACTGCTTGTTCGCAACAACCAATTCCAGCAAAATACATTCCAATCTGATCAAAGTATGGACTATTTTCCGGTAGTTTTGAAACAAGTTTCATTAGTTCATCGTAATCTTCAGTAATTAAACATGCTCTTAACATTTCTTTATGTGAACCAGCTTGATTGTAATACATCTTTGCTTTAGCCCAGTCTCCTTTTTCAGCAAGGTAGTTTCCTATGGTTGTTTGGAAATCAGCTTTCTCTTTAGCAGAAAGTCCATGGAATAAGACATCTTCAGCCACTTTGTTCCATTGTCCTAAATCGGCACGGAGTTCATTGATCAAATCACTAAATATAAAAAATAACTGAGCTTGAACCAAACATTTTTACAAAATTAGTGGTTCATCGGTACTTACTTTCTTCCAGCTAATCCGAAATATTTCTCAGCTTCTTGAAACTCTTTATAATGAATTGCAATTTTGCCTAATTTCACATAATCATTTGATATCTTCCGGATTTTATTAATAAGAGAAATCCCAGCATAGTTTTCAGTTTCAATAAATCCTCTCTCTCCGACTTCTAGATTTAAGTCATACATTGCTTTCTTGGTTATCATTTTCCATAGTTCAGGATGCTTGGTTTTCTGCGCCATGTGTACAATTGGTTCAAAATTAATTTTTTTCTTATTGGTGGTGGATGCGAGCATTTCACGAATATTTTTCATAGCCTCCGACTCATGTTTGGATAGTAATGATGGCTTAGGATTTTCAGGATCATGCATAAGCTCATCCAGGTCAAAGATTTTGAGTTCCATATTCTTAAGCAAACAAAATTTATAAGTATAATAGTATTAGTTAAGTTTTAAGTTTTATGCCAGATAAAGAGCTTACTTTTAAATTGAGCAAGTTT
Source organism: Xenylla mediterranea (assembly GCA_034700645.1). NCBI lineage: Eukaryota > Metazoa > Arthropoda > Collembola > Poduromorpha > Hypogastruridae > Xenylla > Xenylla mediterranea. Next base: position 2,033 of record JAQGCY010001406.1, read on the forward strand.
CCACATTTCAAGATCGGTTTTTCTTGCACGTCATTTGAAACGATGAAACTGCAACGAATTAAACGTTAAATTAATCATTAGCAATCATGTTTATTAAAATGTTTGAATGCTTCAAATTTCTCACATTTCCGAAAGCTTCTTTACACCAAACTGATCGGGTAAATCCTTGGCCCAAACCATTTCCTTAACATTCTCATAATTCATTTCTAAACTTTGTATTTCAATTTGCTTTTTTAAACTATAAATTGATAGGCAGGAAAGATTATCAATAAATCCAAGTTTTGTTCCATCAGAATTTAAAAACACTCGTTTTGGCAATATATCAAACTGTGAATTTGTAAAAGTTTAGATTCTTGTAAGCCATACTGTTAGATATACCATAAACTTACGTCTTCTTTCACATTAACAATACAAAGCAACCTAACTTTGGGCAAAGAATACAAATGAAACTTTCCAGACTTTCTCCCAACAATTAGAATATTTTCTTTGGCATCTCCACAAATGATCGGATCAAGAGTACCCTAAAAGAAGATTTAGCAGCATTATAAATACGAACATTCCACTACTTAGTTTATCTAAGAAAATCGTTGGAATTACCGTTTTGAGAGACAAATGACCCAAATCCAACATTTCTATTTCATTTGGTGCTGATTTTATGGAATCAATGTGGAAAGCTTTTTTTTGGTTTCTGATGTCTTTCCTTTTAAAATCTGCTTCAGCAAATGACAAATCCTTAAATTTGTATTTCCACATAAACACAGCATTTCGTGCTAATGCAATTGCAGAAGAATCCAAAAGAATCAAGCAAAATGGCGAAAGTTCTTCACATACAACAGCTAGGGAAAAAAATTAACAAATCAGAAATTCACATGTCCTTTGTGTAATGCTTGTCCTGTGTGTAATGCTTGTTTATAAGCTGTATCTTACAGTTTAATTTATTATCTAAGCCTTCATCAGGCTTAATCAACATAATGGAATGTTTTTCACTGTCAAATGTCAAAACTGCACCAATGGAATTGTTTGCTTTCATATCAATTACACGACCTGGAATTTCTGTAGTTTGAACAACCTGAAACAAATAAACAATTAGTATTTTAAATATCTTAATGAAAATATTCTCATTCATAATCAAACACTTACGGTTTTACCATCCCAAATATTAAGCATTGTAGTTTTATCGGTCTTCGTGTAAGAATACAAGATCAAAGAATCATTATTTCCAAAATAGCATGCTTTATAAAATGGTCTGATATTTGCAAAGAAAATGTTTGAGCCTAGAGCAATGCCTACTCGAAGATTTGAAAGATCCCAAGTAACATTTTGTACGCCTTTGTACGGAATGTTGAGTTTAAATAAAAGCTGAAAATGGATTTAACAAGGTGTAAGTTCAAGTTGCAAAAGATAAAGCTTAAAAACTTACGTTTCCAGAAGCATTATAAATTTGCATTTGATCATAGGAATCTTTGGTTCCAGTAACTGGAGCTCCAGCAATGCAAAGGAATAAACCATTTGAACTCCATGCAGCACATTTGTTAATCATATTTGTGGTAATTACTTTTGGATCTACATACATTGAAATAAGATATTCAATTTAAAAATTGGTTTAAACAGAAACTTAATTGTTGAAAACATTTCTCTTACCCTTTCCAGAAATACTTTTATACAAATACAACTTGTCACTCTTTAAAATAACAGCAATTCTATACCCGGTTCCGTGATTCTTTCCACCGTACCAGCAAACCTTTTGAATTCTATTTTCAGGGCCTTCGCATTCATTAATTTTAAACTTTCCTTTACTTTCACCATATTGATCGTAAAGGCAAATCGTACCAGACCAAAATGCTACTAACAAATGGGGTGAAATCGGAGACCAATTAATATCAGCAATTGCATCATGTTCTTTCAAAGTCATTTTCTTTAACTTTTCTTTGCCTTTTGAACCAATCAATATTTCACCTATAACAATAATAAATTAAAATTCAACTCATATACAGGAGAGTTTTAAATATAAGAATTGTTTTACCATCTTCATAAGCAATGCAAACTCGTTCTCCATCATTTGACCATTGGATTTCAATAACACTTGAACTATTTTCACTGTTTTTCTTTTCAATGGACCACTTTCCATCATTCTTCTGCCACACAATAAAAAGGCCTAAAGAAAAAATTTGTAAATGCTTTTATATGCTGAGCAGCAAGGATTAGAATATTAGCTTTACAGATCTAAAGTTACCTGATGCATCACCCGAAGCTAATTTGTTACATACAGGATTCCATGCTAATGCTGTGATTAATTCATTATGCCCGTCTTTGGGATCCATCCCAGCTAATGTTTCATTAATTAAAATTTTAGTTGGAGACGCCAAGTACCCAATTGGAAAGTCCGCGGTTTTACTAAGATCATCTTTCCCTTCACTTCCTCTAGGCTCATTAACTTGGATTACTTTCAGAAGTCCATTTGAACAACCACAAGCAAAACAATTATTTGCTGGATTCCATGTTAATGATGTGATTTTATTTCGGTCCTGCATCTCCAACTGCAATGAATGAAAATATTATAACTACAAGTACAAATTAGCAAAATTATTGAATAAATTTTCTTAACCCATTGCATATCGTAGCACTCAGCAAAATATGTCTTAAATTCCTGATTAACTACTCCCTTGCTATTGCCACCACCAAAATACTTCTTGAATAGTTCTGGATTTAAAATTTCAACTGCATCTTCGGGATTTTCAGAAGTAGACACTCCAATAACGGACGGACGACTAATTAACCCCGAAAAACTTGCTGTGCTACTATCAGTGTCGTATGTTTCAGATTCACCTCTTAACCCAAGTTTGGGTACTGACACAAATCGTGAACGAAGATTTGAGAGTAACTTTCCACTTTTCTTTTTATCCGACATTTCGAAAGCTTGATATCAGACTTCGAAACCCACTCACTTGCAGGTTATGAAAATGAATTAACAAACTTGCAAAAATTAAAAGAAATGGCAAATCTGAGTGAAAAACTAGAACCCGGCAAAGCTCGCTTTGCCTTTTTGTTATTGGTGGACGGCAAAGCTCGTCCGGGTTCTAGTTGAGGCTCGCTTCGCTCGCACCCGGATTTCGTATTTATCAATTTTTAAACAATTCCGAACTCAAAATATAGTCACTTGACCATATTAGCGCTTGTTGCTATGGAAACCCAAAGTTCCAAAAAATCAACAAAGTGTGGCTTCACGAAGAAAAAGAAAAAAAACAAAAGCCGGAGTCAAGAATTATATAGTATAGATAATCCGACGAAATGACGAAAATGATAAATTGAAAGAAATGATTCAAAGAAATTGAAGAAGTTCTGAAAATTATCCAGTAGAAATAACAACAAACAAAAATGGCAACGTTTGGTCGCCATGGAAATGTATTTATTGATAGGCTTATAACTTTTTGTATTGCAAATAAGTAGGTCTAAATCTAAATGCGAATAATAAACTTTATACCGCTGTTGTGAATAAACGTTTTTCTGCTATCCGCCGACGCACGAGCCCCTGGAGGATTGTTCCCCTTTTCTTAACCCATCTTGCAAATTCTTCTCCTGCCCCAACTACATCTCCGAAATTCAATAGTTTTAAAAGTGTTGAACTTCGAAATTGTGTACAATTTACGTTGTAAGTAAATGAAACAAGTGCAGAGTACTGATTTGCATTTAAGTCATCATAAGTAACAGCTTCTTTGACACAGGTTTCAATTGGGTTTAATTCATCCAAAAGTAATTCTCCAGCGCGTTTCCGATTTAGTGGAACAGAGTATTTTCCATTTACAAATTTTGTGCAGTCTGAATGACAATTATGACCATACCCAATGTTTGGTGGTCCCTGGATAACATGTTTTGACTATTTATCAAAATACTGTAATGTTTTATGATTTCAGCATTTTTACCGTTTCATCCGGTCTTGGATGTGCTAAAAATCCTTCAAAATGCTTAATTAATTTTAATCCTTTCTTATTTATAGGGCCATTGTATTTGCAGGCTATAGAAAAAACATATTTTCAAACTTAATTATTCGTTGGAGACAAAACTTCTCAATCATACCTATTTCGGGACAATGAAATAACAAGTCCCAAAGAATGGAAGCAGCTAGAAATCTTATGACTTTGATAGCAAACGAAGTTTTAGGTTTCATATCTCTATATGAGTTTGCTCTTCGTTTTCGTATTAATCTGGTAATTCTTTCCCGTAATTAGCTAATTCTTAAGATTAAGGTTTTCCTAGTGTATACATACAATTTGTTACACGGTTATATTGGGCAGCACTTGCACGCGCAAACCATTTAAGAGAAACTACTGATACCTATTTCGTATTTATATTGTATTGTATTATATTATAATTATAACGATTCAAGTAGGTCATTTTTAGTAAATGGGATTATTATTATAATTAGGAATGGTTTCAGGAATCTGGATTAATTCCATTTCAATATTTATTTATGTTCCTTTTTATCTCTCTTGAATTATCATAATGGCAGATGTACCAGGAACAACTTCTAAAGCAGAATAACTCAAGAATAAAGTAAATTGATGCTATCGTCAAAATACCATTTTCGATTAATTATTTGGTAATTACTATTAAATTTTATTGTTCACTTAATTACTTTAAGTATTTTATTATTTTAAGAATCACAAGTATGAAAGCATTGATAATTGTTGTATTATTAAGTATTTAGTTTTAATTAGCATGAAGTTTTGTTTCATACAATTCCATTAACATTATACATTTTCATTTTTCACATATCGTTTCTCTTTTCTTAAGGTAACTTTGGGCATACTTTATCCTTAATAATTTCTTGACCAAAAGCATATTTTTCCATAAAATCAGCACAGAAGTAAGATTGAACTTCACCATGTTTAATCTCCATTCGACCAATGTTAGGGAAATGAAATTCAACCCAATTTTCACGAACTAATGCACGAGCAAAGGCCTAAATAAGACAAAAGGGAATGTAAAATGATTAATAATTCTTGTTTTCCAACGTTTTCAGAAAATAATTAATCATACCACAATGACTTCTTGAATACTTGTTTCAATGATAGTTCGTGGAAGCATAAGATCACAACTAATTTGTGACAAGTTCAAGGGCATATCAACAGTCTACAAATTTATACAAGTTTATGTTGATGAAATTCTCAATTAACCGTAGAAAGATTTGGGATCACTAATAATGTGTAACTTACATCAAAATTGAACAATGGACGCTTGGACTTGAGTGCATATTTCTTGACCAATTCTTCAGAAATGAGCATATATGGCACACGCTCAACAATGACTTGTTTCTGATTAAATTCAGTTGTAAAAATCTTGTAGTTAAATGTAACTAATCCATGAATTCGTACTCCACGTCCACAATTTAATTGTTGTTGAATAAATTCACAAACCTTTTCCCAAACTGATACAACATGAGCATCACAAACTTCATTTCCAATTCGTGTACGTGGATTGCCTTTAGCCTGTTCCACCATTCCATTTGTGTCAAAAATTGCAGGCATTGTTTCCACTTCCAGATAATTTGTTAATTAGTGTGAGTGCGTGTACTTTCAATTCAGAAAAATTTCCAGACTGACGGATGAAGAAATGAAGGAGATTTTATTGAACAAACAAGCAAATATTATTGATCTGACTTAAACTTGGGTTACTAAGGTTACTTTCTGAACAGCAATCCAATTCAACGCATATCAATGATTGAAATACTTTTGATAAGAACCTCTGCGTCGAGTATTGATATTTTTCTTTCGTTTCAACGGTCATCATAATATTCTCAGGTTGAAGACCAGAACCAGGTAGCGAGACCGTTCAACCAATTACTGATAAACTTAAAAATCATATTCGATGATTTGGTTTAGCTTTGAAACAAAATAATAATGAGCTTAGCAGACAGCAATTTTTGACGATTAAGTGGATGCTTATTGCTTACAATTATTGATGCTGTATTTTCATTTATTTGCAAAATTTATATGTACATTTCGATTTCTGAGAAAATGAGGAATAATGTAGGAAGTTGTGCTAGCATTCTGTTAAGTCCAGTAATTAGTGACTAAATTGTTGTTTGGCGTCTAAGTTTTTATTACTTTGTTGACGACTAACTTAATTAGGTAGCATTTTAGAATTGTATTTGACTGTACAGAACTTTTCTTTTGTGGACGTGGTTCTGACATATTTTTTCAGCCTGGGTATGAAATAAATAGTTAAAGTTCAAATGCATTCTGCAACTTACAAGGTCAAATATAATAAAACTCGAACATCAGAACAGACGTAATTGCTTTTGTTTTATTCTCGCTAATTTAATAAAATAACACAATAGATGAAGAAAGAGAACTTTGATAGAACAGAAGGCTGGCGTCATTCATTAAACTGCATTGTAAATGTCCAACAAGAGCCACCATGAAGAAAATTAGCTTATGTATTTTTCTATTTCACTTAAGTTTAACCTATTGTGCTCCAGGTAATCTGGAAATTGATGATTTAGAAGAGTCCGAGCTTCAACTTCGAAGCCATGATTTTGATAAGGAAGACAGCACAATATGGAAGACATTGTTTCAGCCTCAACACGGTAAGCATTAACATTTTCGCGATGAAGAATCAAAACTTTTACTTTGGACATATGCCATTTCTTGAAATGCTTCGAATATCCTTTAGGAAAGGCTTCCGTTAGTTCAAATATCAAAGTCTTCAAAGTGAAAAATGATGCGTTTGGAAAAACTTTATTTGATGAAGTTAGCAATACAGTGGATGTGGATGATGTAGAAAACACAAATGAGATACGCTCGATTAAAATACCACAACATAAACTAAAACCATCGAAATTTTACCGAAGGCATTCTATTTCCAAAAGATCAGTGGGAAGAGGAGTTGATTATGGTAAGAAATGTTGAGCGAGTGGCTATGGCTTATAAATGTATTAAATCAATTCAATTTATTTTTTTAAGTTAACAAGGGTCGAGCTTTAAGTAAAGGACGAGGACTTGGTGCAGGTGGTGGAATAATAGAAGTCGAAGTTGAAGTTGGAGTGGTTTTTGATTATGCAAATTCAAAATTGTTTAACTTTGACCATGCCAAAATTGTTGAATATTTGTCAATCCTTTTGAACGGAGTTAATACAATTTATACAAATTTACAAAATCCTAAAATACATTTTGTGTTAACTGGAGTTTATATTATTAAGGTAAGTAAGCACACATTGTATTACGTATCAAACCTTGTAATTACAATATTATCTCAATTATGTTTCAAGGATGAAAAAAGTCAACCATTTATTACCCAAAGTAAAAGTGAAAATAAATCGAGCAATGCAGTGGATCTAATGAAACTTTTAGACAATTATTCTATTTGGGTTAAAAAGAATCTGAAAACTTTGCCGAAACATGATGTAATTCCATTGATAACAGCCGTTACGCCTGAAACATTTAATTTTGGATTAGCCTATTTGGCTGGTGCATGTTGGGAAGTTGATGAAGCTGAGGATAAAGCAATGACAACTTCAATTAGTATTGATACAAATGGAATATTTGAAGCAGTATTTACACTGGCTCATGAAATGGGACATAAGTAAGTTAGCCATTTTTTTTAGACCAACACGGAATTAACATTATTCATATTTTGATTCTTGTTTATTCAAAAATATGAAGCTTGGGAGCACCACATGATGGAGATGGTAAATTATTAAATAAAAAACGGTTGTATCGATAAATTATCAGGTTTTTAAACATACTTTTGTATTTTAAGCACCTGCTGACAGTTGCCCATGGTCTGATGGATTTGTAATGAGTTATGAAGGATGGTTAACAAAAAATAAATTCCAATTTTCTGAGTGTAGTAAAACATTGATTAAGGAATTTGTTCAGTGAGTTTATGAGTCGTTTATCACTAACTTATTGTCATGTTATGAAGAATAAGATCAACCACACTTTAAAAGCTTCTATTTTCAGATCCCCAGCAGCCAATTGCCTCTTTAAGAAAAATGCTGATAAACATGAAAAAATGTCAACTAAATATGATGGAGAAGTAATTACACCCGGTGATTTATGTAAACATTTAACTGGAGACCCTAGTGCTATATTAGTTCAAGATGATGTGGAAAAATTTTGTAAAGTTGTACGATGTGAATTTACGGAAAAGGGTAAAAAGATATGGCGTACTTATGAGAGACCACCGGCAATTAATAAATTTCCATGTGGAATTGGTGGCCATTGTCTAATGGGTGAATGTGTTGGGAATAAGCAAAGTCCAAATGATGATTTGGATTTAAACAAAAAATGTCAAACATTGACACATAATCCAAATGCTATGCTTTATCCTGAAGATGATGCTAATGATCAGTGTAAACGAGTTAAATGTAAGGTTCCAGGTGCAACTAATGGAACTTTTACAATTACAACATTCAATAGTAAAGTTCCTGATCATTCATTTCCTTGTGGTTTACTTGGGGTAAGTTTCCAAATTTATTTTAATTTGGATTTTATTAATTGATGGGATGGTTTTATAGCATTGTATGAATGGAGCATGTGAAGGAAATAAAGAGCATCCAGAGGATAAACTAAACTTGAACAAAGTATGTGCAAAGCGTACAGGTAAACCCGATGCAGTATATAGTTCGGAAGGTTTAAAAGATGCTGAAATATGCAAAGTTATAAGATGCAAAATCCCAGGGGCTACAGTTTTAAAGTATAACTTAATGACATTTAGCAATTCACCTTTGGATGG
>JAQGCY010001407.1:0-10766 GCA_034700645.1 Xenylla mediterranea
TGCAGGATTGTAGTGTAACATGGCTATAGAAAAACTTGTACAATTTTTTCAGATGCGATATTTTTTCCGTCAAAAATTTTGCGAGTAGAAAATATTGCGCAAGAGAAATTGTATAGTGTAATCCGAGCTTAAAGTCACCTTCAAACTTTTATTGGTACGACTTGGTGGCTTGTCTGATCCGTGTTCCACGCGTAATATAAAACCGTGCTCAATCATAAAACTTTGTGGAATTATTTAGCTAATTTGTATGCAAATATTCATTTATCTCTATATTGAATGTCAGCGTGTCATTGTATTTAAGGCCACGATTGAATGAAATAATTTCAATGTAGGAATACCGAATAGATTCTAAAATTTCAATAAGAAAGCAAAACCGAGTATGTGACATGTAAAGACTATTAGTTTTTTCCTTTCCTTTTCCAACAGAGAAAATTATTATGAGAGATTAGAATTGATTCTTCTCGTATCATTTGGTTCCAGGAACCGGAGCATAGAAAACCTTCACAAACAACCAAACATTTTTCTTTCTTGCAAATTTTTAAATTAGATTTAGATATAAAGCGTCAATATAAGTTATTGGTTGTACCTGTCCACTGGGTTTCTCCTAATATTTTGGCAAGATTATATAAAGTCTTGTTCCATATTTTATTTTCTCTTACTTTAATTTTGTTCTTTTTCATTAAACATTCATCGCTCTTTTTTACAGGTAAAGTTTACATCATGGCAGAGTTTAGAGCCAGAAAAGATAGTCATAGCTATCGACAGAATGGAGTCATCCAGCCTTTGCTTACAGGTAAAGAGTTGATTGAAATCTAATTAAAATTATGATATTGACGTGATATTTTATATTTACACAGATTTGTACCAAATAACCATGGCGTATGCATACTGGCGTGCTGGAAAGACAGAAGATCGTGCTGTTTTTGATTTATTTTTCCGAAAGAATCCTTTTCATGGGGAATTCACTATATTTGCTGGCTTAGAAGAGTGCCTAAGGTTTCTGGAAAATTTTCATTACTCGGAAAGTGGTAAGGTTAATTAAATGATTTTATGATTACGATTTGGTATGTTCAAACGGAAATAGTTATATTTGTTTTAAATAATTTTAATGTTTCAGACATTATATACTTGAGAAAAACTTTGCCTTCCGTGGATCCAGAGTTCTTTGATTTTTTAGCAGATCTCACTGCTGAGGATATAATAATAAATGCCATCGATGAAGGATCAATTGTTTTCCCACGTGTTCCGTTAATTAGAGTCGAAGGGCCATTAATAATTGCTCAATTATTGGAAACTACTTTATTGACATTAGTAAATTATGCGAGTTTGGTTGCAACAAATGCTGCGAGATATCGACTTGCGTCCGGACCCAACATCGAATTGTTAGAATTTGGTTTAAGACGAGCTCAAGGACCTGACGGAGGACTCTCTGCATCTAAGTATGCATACTTGGGTAAGCAAATCTGTTCTGAAGACCTACAGTTGAAATAACAGTTTTCAATTGGAACTTTTAAATAGGTGGTTTTGATGGTACAAGCAATGTTTTAGCTGGAAAGCTGTATAATATTCCAGTTAAGGGGACTCATGCACATGCATACATATCTAGTTTTGCTGGATGTGAAGAGTTGAAAAGCAGGGTATGAATTTTTGAACATTAGTAGTTAATTTTTTAAAATTTCAAGTCTTTTTTTAATTTGAGTAGAACTTAAAACACAATGATACAGGAGAAGAACAAGACTTAATAGACATTTGTCATAAGTGGAAGAAGGAATTATCACCATTTTTAGGATTGATCGAAGATGAATCGTCAGAAGGAGAATTGGCTGCTTTTGCATCTTATGCTTTGGCGTTTCCCGATTCATTCGTGGCTCTGGTAGACACGTACGATACAGTGAGGTAGAAATTAGTGTTACCCTTCATTTGTTCCTTCCTTCTCTTATGCCTCTGCTAATTACTAATCCTTCTTAGCCCTTGAATTATCAGCTTTTGAAAGTACCTCAAACATTTAACCCATAAAAACACTTTTTGAACTGTTGATAAAGCTTACCACAGCACTGTCATGAAAAGTAAATACACTTTTGTGAATCATGTCAAATTAAATATTTTATATATTGTTAAAGTTTGCCTAATACCTAACCTGATATATACATCTTGTATTCCGAAAGTGTATTTCTTTTCGACGCGATTTAGAAGTTTGGGGTTATTAGGAAAGGATATCAACAGTTTCCTTTTCAAATTATTTAGAAGCGGACTCCTAAACTTTTTGGCTGTTGCAATGGCTTTACATGATTTGGGATATAAACCAGTTGGTATTCGAATTGATAGTGGAGATTTGGCTTACCTATCCAATTTAGCTCGGAAAACATTTGATCGAGTTGCAACAAAGTGAGTTCACATTTTTCATTCCTTACGATGAAATCAATATATTTTGTTTTATTTATTTATTTAGGTACGAGTTGGATTGGTTTCGAACACTAAAAGTGGTAGCTTCGAATGACATAAACGAGGAAACTATTTGGTCTTTGAATGAACAGTCGCACAAAATTGATTGTTTTGGAATAGGAACTCATTTGGTTACTTGTCAGAGACAACCTGCACTTGGCTGTGTGTATAAACTAGTTGAAATTAACTTTACTCCAAAAATTAAACTAAGCGAAGATGTAGACAAAGTTACGATGCCTGGGAAAAAGGATGTTTATAGGTATGAGTTATTTTTCTTTTCTGAAGTGTATAAAACTAGGTGAAGTTTATTCTTTTAGGTTGTTTGGGAATGACGGTCATGCTTTGTTGGATTTGGTAGTACAAGCCGGTGAATCTGCACCGGAACCTGGATCTCGCGTCCTTTGCAGGCATCCATTTCATGAGTCTAAACGTGCTTATGCTATTCCGGCTAAAGTGCTCCCACTGTATAAAGAATACTGGAAAGATGGCAAAATCTCAGTCCCTTTGAAAACACTTCAAGAATCTAGGGAATTGGTGAAGGAATCCCTAAAAACCTTAAGACAGGATCACAAAAGAAATCTAAACCCGACTCCTTACAAGGTTTGCATTCTTAAATTATTTTGTCGGAACAAGCTAAGTATTTTTTGCATTAATAACTTTCAGGTTTCCGTCAGTGATAAGCTGTACAACTTTATCCACAATCTTTGGCTCGAAAATGCTCCTATTGGCGAATTGTCTTGACACTAGAGCGATAAGAGATAGTTCAACTCTCCGAGTAAAATGTATAAAACTAAAGATTACGATTAGAAACTTGTGGTATTTCTATTAAGTGTACTTATCACAAATACTCTCTAAATATTTGGAGCTAACTTGCTCTACTCTACGCAGTATTCGAAAATTCAAAAAGTAATCAAAATGGTCTATTTTCATTAGTCTTCTAGTCTCTGAAAGTTACCTGAAGTTTTCAATGATCATCACCAAATGAAATGGACTCATACAATTTATTCGCTCCTATGAAACTAGTAATGGAAAGTATTTCTATTTGTAGATTGTCTTCCGACCGACCTTCTAAACAATTTATTTCTAGTCAAAAACAAGTGTTCTTGATTATTCATTATTGTATTTATATTGATTACTCTCAGTTGTCAAACTTATGACGGAAGAACATGTACTTAAATCAACTTTCGAATAAATCGTTTTCCGATCATTTATTTGGCACATTAGAAGGAAAAATTTATATTTGACATAATCAGTGTGCATTTGTCATGTTGTATATGTATTAATGTATTCAAAATAATGTAATCAAATATGTTAAGTAGGGAATCGCATGAGTTTTTCGTCTGTAAAATTAGCTTAGCATAAATAAGCTTCGTCATTAAGTAGATCAATGCATTAACTCAAATTAAAAACGAACACGATTTGGTCTGGGTCTATTCCGTGGTCCTTGAAAGTCATTGTTAAGAATCGCATTTTGTACACCAAATGGATTTGGGTTGATTTGATTGGAATTTGAAAATGCATTTGCATTTGCGTTTGATGAGCTGAAGAATGGATTGTTGAAGCTATTACTAGCTGCGTTTGAACCACTGGAACTAAATCCATGAAGTCCTTGGTTTTGATTCATGCTATTACTCTGACTAAAGCCAAAGTTATTACCACCTGGATAGTTTCCATTCAATGATACACCTTGACTTCCTCCAAAAGAACTCCCCTGTAGTTTTGTGAAACATTAAAGCATTGAGAAAATTGGCTTTTATGCATATTGAACAAAGCTCATAGAATTTGATGTGATTAAACCACACATACCTTGGGTCCAATGTTAAATGTCTGAGAAGCTCCTATACTTCCAGTTGCTCCAGGTTGATTTATAGCCTCAGAGAATGAAAAACTTCCAGAAATACTTCCATCTGGATTGATTTGATAAGATAAGCCTTGGCCATCAGCAAGTTGTCTTGGTTGTTGCCTGTTGGGGCTTTTATTATGTAATTTCTAAATGAAGTTGCAAAATGAAGACAAAGTATGAGTTTTTGAGGTATGACCTTAAATGGTAGAGATTATTCTAGCTACTCAACTATACGAAGGAGTAATTGTAAAGGTGGACTATATAATTATCGCCTATCAAAATCCTACACAATAATGAAGAAAATTCCCAACTCAATTGAAAGAAATGTATGATTTTATTGATTACATTATCTGTTACGCAAAAATTTTAATCTTAAACTCTTGGTATTCTTCCAGGCATGTTGAACTTATGTAGAAGATTTTCAGCATTTTGATAAACTGGTAAATTCAGCGCTGCATTAACGTTAACTGACCCAGCATTTTGATTAGTTGATGCTCCATTAGGACTTTTTGTAAAGTCAATGGATTGAGCATAATTTGTGCTCAAACCTAAACCTTTTGAGCTAGCAGAATTAGTGGAGCCCGCAATATTATATCCACCTTTAATAATATAATTTAAATTAATAATAATAATATAATTTCAAAAATAGATTATATCCACCTTTTAAGGTTCCATCGGGTCCAAATTGATATAGATTTGAATTACTGTTTAGCTAAAATATTATTCCTGTTAGATTAGCTTCAATTTTTTTTTTTGCCACATTAATAGAAGCTTGAATGAGTATTTAGAGGACTTGCTTGGTAAAAAATGCAAGCCTATGAAAATAAGAATAAATTTTGGAAGCTCATAGAGTAGATGAAGCAGGGACGGACTGAAGCTATGAATTGTGTTTTGCGTCCAAATAACATAGAGAAATTAAAAATTGAATAACTTACGAGTGGTACTGGAGAGTTGAAAACAAATGGAGTTATTGTGCAAAGAATCAGAATTGTTGAACTCAACAAGGAAACCATATTGTATGTTTTTGTCTTTGTAATAATTTAACAGGCCTTGAAATTACTGAAGAATCTAACTGGATGACAAGTTTTCAAGTAATATCTCGATTTATGTCGAGTAAGTATTGTATAAACCTAACAACTAATTAACGCAATACTGCAACAAAACTACTCAATAAATTCGTGTTCTTGACCACTGGAGTCATATAAGCTTCAAACCAAATCAGCTTATTCCTTCTAATGTGTTGATCGATTACTATTGATGAGTTCGTAATCTTATTTAGCCGAATGTAATGTGAAATTATGCAAACTAAATGCCTCAAGGCTAATTTGAATATCAACATTTACAAAATTTAGGTACAAAATGGACTAAAGTAAATTAACTGGAAGGCGACTGTGGTACAAGTAACTCCGTAAAATACCACCCTGCTTCACCATATCATAGGATTTAAATTATAAATCTATAAGCTGCTTGGTAGTTTTAAATCTTAATCGCTTAAACTTAATTATGAACAAGCAGAGTTCCAGAAAAATTTAAGAACAAACACATTTGAATGAGTTCTGTATAAACTGTGCTGTTGTATATTTATCTTGTTCCTAATTTATCACTTTACAGTGCGTAAAATAATCTTGAATCTGCAATAATTTACACTTCATATACAATTCATGCATCATACCAACAAATAGGAGTAGTAATAGCCAATTTCGAAGTTGTAAATCCAATATTGCTGTCAATTTCAACAAATTAAGCAAACCTGTTAACTAATTGAATTTACATGTAATTAACTCGCGTGGAGATTAATTCCACCCATAATAATTTACATTTCAAAATCATTGTTAGCTTAACTTCTCTGGGATTTGCTTCAAAACAAAATAAATTAAGAGAATTCATTCCGGTATTTTATGGGAAGCAATAATGTGAGGAAAAATAGATGTGTATTTGCTATTACTTTTTTTGCTAAATTCATTCATCTAATTGCTTCAAGACTTGCTATACGATGGAATAATAAATGATTCTGAGTAATTCAAAATATGACTTAATAAAAATAGTTTTAACTGCGCTTGAAGTAGAAATAGCCGTAATTAATCGTTAATTGGAACGATTCCGTGAATTCGGACCGAGACCGACAAATATTTTAAAGTATGATTATGCCTGATTCAAGCAGAAGCTTCATCAAATTGAGGAAGGGCACGCTATTACAAAGGTACGCAGATAAAATTCGAGTGTAGCAACAATCACAATTCGTGTTATTTTAAATTCTTTGTTGGCTAAAAGTTTGTTTATTCTTTGAACACGTCATACGTACCTAGAATTATGCAGAAAACTAATGCAAAACAGAATATATAGTCCTAGTTTGAACATGATCATCGTGTGAGTAAGATTTTCCAGTTAAAATCATGAAGATTCATTAAAATAATGATGTGTTTGGCAGGTGCTACAGTTTAAAATAAAGCTTTAACAAAAATTATAATGGCACTCCGATTATAACTCTTTCCAATGAAACTGCAGTAAAGTTTAAATTGCAATGATGGACATGGATGATTCTCAGGTACTCATATATTATTCAAATTAAGGGTAATAACACGAGATTCGTTATTCTTTTTTGCAAATGTTCCGCAAACCAGTTCTTGATGGTATATAAAACGCTTACAATTCTAAGCTACTTTAACATAACAAAAAAGAAGTTGGACCTTGCACATTTAAGAACAATCTTTTTTAAACAGATATTTTAAAGCCGAAGAAGCTTATAATAAATATTAATACTTATATTAAAACTAAAGTAGCAAAATATTAAAATGGAATACAAAGTTCTACTGGTTGTGTCACTTCTGTGCATTAGTGCTGTTCTTTCCACACCACATGGCCGTGAGTAACTAAGGAATTTAAACTTCAATTAATTAGGGTAGTAATTTTGGGAAATTGACATTTCTAGATCGAAGATTTGCTAACGGTGGGGGAGATTTTGAACGGCAACCCATTCATTTTGGACCTTGTGGTGGTCCATGTGGTTTCAATGGGAGACCAGGACCTGGGTTTGGAGGAAGGCCCGCACATGGTGGCATTATTTATCCTGGAGGTGGAAGAGGACAATTCGGAGGTGGAGAAAGTAACTCTAATGCTGATGCAAATGCAAATGCTCAAACAATTGGATTTAATCAAGGAGGTAACTAAGACCTAAAGGGTAAATCTTTCTAAATGTTTATGGCATTTGTTAAGCATTTGTCTTCTTATATCTCAAGGTTTTGGTGGTCCCAATCATAGTGGAAGCGCTGCAAATGCTGGTGCAAGTGCACAATCACAGAATTTAAATAATGGTGGAAGACCAGGTGGATCAAGTAGCTCGGCTAATAGCCAAGCAGCTGCTCAATCTTTCAACGTAGGTGGACCTGGAGGAATTAGTGGGTCTGGGTCCAGTGCATCGGCTTCCGCATCATCTTCTTCCGGTTCCCGTGGTTGAGTAATATCCAGTGGATGTGTCGGAACAAATCATTAATCAAAGTTAAATTGATCTCACACTAGCAGCTATTACACGCATGTTTAATTTTTCTTTTAAATCTAAAACCAAAATTGGCATTTAGAATTGCGTTGCGAATGCAATATTTTAATGGATGTTTTATCTTCAGTATTTTTTGTCCAGAACAATAATCAAATCAAGGAAGTTTTTAATAAATGAAATATATACAATAAATTAATTGCTTTTACATCTCATCTCAACCAAATTAATGGTATTTTCATGATTCACTTGTAAGATTTGGAAACAACAGCAATTTATTCTTCCTTCTGGAAATGCATTTTCACATCCTTTATGTATTATGTGTTATGTTGGAAAATCCTACTTCGAGGTCCAGAAAATTGTAAATTATAATGCGGTTGAATTGAAGCATTGTTTAAAAATGAAAATGAAGCTTTATTAATCATTTTGATTGAGTAATGGACAATTAATTAAAATATTTTTACTGAATTAAGGATAAGTGTGTATAAGAGTAGGGACGCCAAGCCAAACCAAAGTGATCATGTGATCAGTTTGAATGGAATTTCCTCCAACCCAACATACATAACACCAAGTGAAATACATATTATCATTATCATCTGTAAAAAAGGTCAAGCTCAAGCTCAACAGGTTGTTTGAATTCGAAATATTTGCTCAAAATTCTAAGTTTCTAAAATTGAAGGGGACTCAAAAAATTTAGTTTCATCGTTTCAACAGTCCACTGCCACTCTAGCAATGGGTGGAATTAATCCTGGAAACTTGTAAAGACTGGTAAGTAAGAAGCTGAGATTTTAATGATTATTGTTATTGTTAGTTTAGGTTTTACGCGTAATTACTAATTGCTGTCTCAATTAATGGTAATGAAGCAAATCTTGCAAGCCAATTGGCAATTATAGATGGGTTAGACGTTAGAGAGAGATGTAGTAACTTTTAGAATTTGCATACGATACATTACATAGCGAAACTGGATGGTCAAAATCCAATCCAAACTGTTTCTTCTAATTGAAACGTGTCGTTATAGTATAGCTCGTCTAAGCTGTGATTATGAGGTATGACGATGATTCTAGACTGTCTGTATTGTATGTCTATAGAATAATTGCACTGTGCATTACATTGTAATTTGCAAATTTGCAAATTTTCATTTCATAGCATTTAATGTTAGACAAAAAGCCAAACCAAAAGTACCAAAATCTACTCTAACCACTAACCCAAGGTTATGCTTATTATTATTATTGTTCATGTTCAAGTTGGCTTGAAAGTTGAAATTTGAAATAAAACCTGTCCATGTCCCTTGTCCGTCCGTCCAATTTAAAGCCAAGTTATAGTTATGCTATCCCATTATTTAAATTAACCATCACTATCAGATAAATGGCCCGATAGCCGGCCCATCGTCATTATGTTTATGATTGTCTGTCATGATTCATGAACGGGAATAGTCCACTCTTACCTATTTGTGTGTGTGTATAACATGTATATTTATTATCCTGTTCATGTTATGTTATGTTTGTATAATTAATTATAATATAATATAATCATAATGCTATTTTATTTCATTCAAAAGTTGCAAATTTTGCAAACCTCCGCTGATCCGGAATAATTTTGGCAAGACTATACTAATGGACTATGACATGACACAAGCACGATCCGTTAAACTTAAAAAAAAAACGATACTAAACTAAACCCTGCAGGAACAACGAAAAATTAACTACATTTTAATTAGTCTAACTCTGAATGTTAGGGAATGCAATGCTATAATTATAAAGTTATCCAATATTTCCTATTTGCTGATTCAGGATTAATTTTGGTACTTGATTGCCAAATTTCCAAATATTATTTATCTGTGTACGTGTAATTATGTCAGTTGCATATTCGAATTGTTATAAATAATTTTCATTCTCAAGCCTTTTTTCATCGCTCCCAATTTATCAAAGTTAAAAATTTGAAATTACAATAATTTAAAGAATTGGATGGAAAATAGTTCAAGAATTGTGGAATATTTCTCATCATCATCTTCAACTTCATGATCAATGATCATCGCTATTTTGACCTTGATTTGATTTTGTAGTAACATCAAATCAAATCAACCCACACACCAGCCAACCGTACTAATCCCATTCAGATTGCATGAATTCCATTCCATTTGCAAGCAATTTACTAAAAAATACTCACACAATTAACACTACCATAACGCTTAATAATACTTACAGCATGATTTAACATCTAGAATTATTTGCAATTGTAGGGATATGGAATTATAAGTATGTTTGGTATTGGTACTTTGGTGGATGGATATCTTTTTCTTTATTCGATTGAAATTATTGGAATAGTTACAGTAATCATAATCATGCTTAACTCTTGCGTAGTCAAGTAGTAAAAAATTTTATTGCAGTTGATTGCTATTATATTATAACTAAACTACATATCGAATTTGAGGGTAGGACAATTCCAATTGTAAAAGTGTGCATGTGGATGGATGTGGTACCACTAACTAACAACACCAGCACACATTTATTCCGAAGTAATTGTGTATGTATATTTGCGTGCAGAAAATTACTAGGTGAGTCAGTTGAGTTGACGTTGTCATTCTGGTATGGTTTACTTATTTTTTTTGAAAAGCCTTATCGAAAATTTTTTTATTTGTCATCTTGTTTGCTTCAATAACAATAAACGATTCCCTATGTGCAATTGTGTATTTATTTAATTTGTTGCAGAAGAGTGCAAATGTATAACATTAACTAAACTAAATAGATGTATTTGTCCTATATTATTTTAAAGCCTTGGTTTAGTTGATTTTGATTGTATTCATTGTATTGCAATCATAAACTCTAAAATTCTGTATCATTCAGTGTATGAAATTGGAGATAATTATATAGCACCACTGGTGACTGGAAGTTAAGCGTTCTGTATCATACCAGAGACCAATCGTGTTTGTGGTTTGGTTTTTGGATTGAAAATTTAATTCTGCTCAGACTGTCGAATTGTTGGAGTCTGATT
>JAQGCY010001408.1:0-10764 GCA_034700645.1 Xenylla mediterranea
TCTCATAGTTGGATTAGTCCGAAGAATAGTCTCTTCCAACCAGCGCGACCGGTCCTGAGATAATAACAAGAGAGTAAATTAAATTAAAATGCTTTTCAATTTAGAAACAATTTTTGACCAAAAATTAGTACATTTTTATGATTTTTCCAAATAACTTGGCAATTAAAACTCCATCAATGCAAAAAATTGGTAGATGCCAGGAAAGTCCAACCAATTTTTTTTGAATTAGATTAGAAGATATTGGTGATTTGATTTCCAAGTGTAAAATCAACTGCTGGATTTATGCAAATTGTATAGCTTCCTCAAATATGCTCAATTGGTTCAATAAGGTTTTTGTTGATAGAGGATTTTCGAGGAGGCTAAGGCTATAAAATCAGCCTAAATTGAGCAGTTGATTTGGTAAGATTTGGGTAGTTGGGATAGCCTACTCAAATATCCTCAAGCATCATCAGTTAGTTCAGTTGGGTTAGGATTTACATTGATAGAGGATTTAAGAAGAGGCTAACTGCTGCCTAAATCCTTCCAAATCAAAAAAATTACGTGAATATTGAAATAATCATAACCCAGTCGTAAACCTCTATCCGCTCCAGCACAGCACAGCAACATACCTGGTAGCGGAGCGGATCTTGTAAACCCGATTTTTAAAACAACATAAAAATCCAAACTATGGCAAAAAGTGTGGAGCATCATTGGGAAGCGTCTGAGCCCAAAATCCACTAAATCCAATCATTTTCTCTATTCCTTGCCTTGTAAATGAATGTGAAGGACTTTTATGTTCCCAAGCATGTTGAGAGAAATCAGCTGTTGTGTTTCCTTTACTGCACTGCTGTGATATAACCACTCCTCCGCTATCCCCGAATTTGCCTGAGTTAGTCACAACACAATAACATTTTTACTGAGTTAGTTCTGAGTTACCGACCGATTATGTGCAATTGTTTTCTTGATAGAATAGAGTAGATTACAATTTTCTTAACGGAACGATAACATCCTGAAGGCTAATTAACACGACAAAACGGTATATTTAATTGTAATTTGTAGTATTAACTATTACCAGTGACATAACGGAACGGATACGCCAAGACCGAGGATGGTATGCTTCAAAAATAAAAATTAACTATACAGAAAGCTAATAAGGCCCAGCCTTGCCGCACCTTAATAAGTAGGAAGCATTTCGTCGACTCCTTAGATTGACCGCATGAATGAATTCCCAGCTTAGCTATTAACAATGTAATTGAATTCCTTGGAAAAGCCTGTCCGGAAACAAATCTTTGGGCCTTCATATGTGTTGGGCTCAACGCTGAAGGTTAACCTTTAAAGCTAAAGGTAAAGTGATTTCGTAATTTTCGTGCTTCGTGCAACTTATACCAGCTCAATTTGATTTGATTAATACATGTTACAGGACTACTACAAGGATATAAATCCAAATCCAACAATGGACCATTTAAATAACAGTTCATATGGACCAAAAGGAAGTGAAAGAATGAGATTGGACAATGGAGCAATCTCAAGCACTTCAACAACAACAACCAATGCCAAACATTACAAATTTAAAATTAGTCAACAGGATTTATTATGTAAAAATGGTTGTGGACATTATGGAAACGAAATACAAGAAGGATACTGTTCACTTTGTTATAAAGAATACAAACGAAAACAATCACATGCAAAACTAGCTTATGCAGGAGCAAGTTCTGTAGTTAACGAGCCATCAACTCCTGGAGCTACTGGAGTTCAACAACTATTTGGAAAGTCGGGAATTTCTGCGTTCACAACGCTCCCTCGAGCTGCAGCAGCCAAATTGTAAGGTTCAATTAATATAATGAAATAAGATTTTTTCTGGATTCCAGGAATACCAATGACTTTTAATTGTTTTTCAGAAACCTTGATTCATTATCCATTCCATCACCCCTGGCTAATAGCTTTGCAAAATTTGAAGAGAAAAAGCGACATCAAACAGATAGGAAATCTTCATCATTTCGTTCAGTTTTTAGTAAGAGTTCTACTCCTTCCCCATCGAAATCTTTAGACTCTCCATATCCAGTAAAACCTGATTTTAGTGCACCCAGATTAACAAGAACTGGTGACGCCGAATTTGAAGCTTTGCGTAAAGAATTTAATGAATTTCTTAATCCATTTGAACCGCATGTGAAGCGTGACGTTGCCGTGAAAGTTAAGGAATGTGAGTCAGAATTAAGAAAACTTGCATATGATGGTAAAATTGAAGAAGTTTCGGATGTTGCTCAATCATTTTATTCCAATTTCCGCCGTAAAGTTGATACAGTTTCTCTGTATCAGTGTTTAAGTCCAGGGGAAAAGGACAAGCTTATGAGTTTAATTGAAAAATATTTCACAATTGGGTTGTACAAGGAGTTGTTTAGTCCAATATTTAGTTCAATGGACGATGAAGCGAAGGATCTATCCCTCCAAACCAAGTATGTATAACTATAATTACTAAATGATGAAAAATATTATGTTCTGCAATTTATTTTTCAGGATAAGGAAACTGAATTGGATTAGTACGGAGCAGCTTGATATTAATTTAAATGAACGCGACAAAACTGTTAGGGATCTTATCTGGTCAGCAATTAATGGTAAGCACTTACTATTTCACTGTCAATGTACAAATTCAGAAGATTATCTATTCTAAATCAGCCTTGTTTTGGTTCGTGCCTAGAATCAGAGTCGCATATACCTATGTAAAATTAATAGTATTATGTTAGTAATGTTTTCTGGTTTTCTTTCCTGCTTGTGTGGTAATAGATATTATTGGTGTTGATTCGGTTAAAGCACCGGAAGACAAGCTGAATCACATCACTCAATGCTGTAATCGTATTATGGAAGCCTTGGGAAAATCCAAACAAGCACCTGCATCTGCAGATGACTTTCTCCCAGCTCTCATTTATATTGTAATTAAGGCAAATCCCACTCGTCTCCAAAGTAATATCAACTATATTACACGTTTCAGTAATGCTAGTCGTCTTATGAGTGGAGAATCTGGATACTTCTTTACCAACTTGGTAAGCCAGTATAAATTTGATTCAATATTCTTCACACAAATATGGTTATGTCTATCAGATATCTCTGTTTTATGTTGTATCCCAACTACCTCATTTCACACAATAAATTACCATATACTTCATGTCTATGTTTATCGCCAGTTCTCATCCATCCAATCTAACTAAGCCAACTTTGTTAATATAACTCGCGGATAGCTGGATACTAATTACTGTTTTTAAGTCTTTTAAGGGTTTCCAGCATAAGTTTACTTTAGTTTGGTTTTTAATTATTACTGTCTTTCCCTTTGCTACAGTGTTGTGCCGTAACATTTATACAAAACTTAAATGCCGAGTCATTGAATATGCCAGAAGATGAATTCCAGCTTTACTTTTCGGGAAATGCTGTACCGTCGGGAAGTTGGGAAATGCATTTTTCTGAATCCATTCATACAATCCATGAGATTTCTAATGGTGCAGTAGAATTAGAAGGAAGACATTCTAAATTCATAGAGAATGTAAAATGTCTGAAAATGATGATGCAACAGAGTCAGGTAATAAAGCTTTTCTTAATAAACTAACTATTTTTATAACATTAGTTTTCCGTAGACTAAAACGGGTTGTTAGTTTATCTCCCTTGTTAGCTTTATAAGACGGTTTAATATTCCTTTACGACTTTGGACTAGGTATAACTGTATAATTAAATCCGTCTTCCCTTGTTTTCATCTCCATTACTCTTCTCTTTATAAAGACATAAACCCAAGAGTGTTATTATCTTCTTCTTTCCGATTTGCATGCCTAACCGCTAAAATAACTTCCATAAACTTGATTTCAGTCCATGCAGATGCAATGCAAAGGCAAACTGTTATCCCAAAGTTCCAATTCATAACCGAAGAAAGCCAGTGCATTTAGATATCGTATTAACAAAAAACTGATTATACGTTGATTTTATTTTAGGAAAAAATAAGTGCTCAAGTAGAAGAGATTTTAGTTCGAACACCATTGACATTTAAAAGACGGAAGATACCAGCAAGTTTGGACGAAGACGATCCTGGTCTAAATGACTTTTTACTGCCTTCTCCTCTTAAACCTGAGGTAAGGAGCTCTACTTTAACCATTTATTCATTTTCCAGAATAAGCTTGAAATCTTGAGTAAATTAAAAGAATTAAGACTTTTCTATTCATGTATCTGGAGTTGTTCAAGTTGAATAAGATTTTCAATGTTGCTACTTATTTTACCCTTCTTTAAATGAACTTTTAAATTGACTCCTTTTGTTTTCTTTCTTTATAACATATTCCCCAAAGTATCGTCTTACCCTTTCTATTTTATTTCCGAACTTTATATTCCTCGACGTATCTTATGTATCTCTCTCTTTCTTCCTATTCCTTTACCATGGATCATTTAAAGATTCTAATGGTAATGTGGCTTACTTATACTTTTAGGTAGTCAACTTCTTTAAAACGGAAGAATCGTCTTCTTCATCTGCCTCAAGGTCCTTGGATCATATCACAACTGAAATAAATAGTAACTCTTCTGGTTCAAATAATGATAACAATAAGCAGGAAGCAGAAGTACTTCTCATTACCAAGAGTTTTGAAGATATAAAAACAGATACAGAAATAGAACAGCTTAAAAACTCTTTACCTGAAAGTGAGAGTGGAGATGGAGATGAAAATACATTCAATTCCACTTCTCAACCTCATACGGAAGAGGATATTTCGACTGCACTTCAAACTAACTCATCACCACTAGCACCAGTAGACATTACATTTCAAGAAACGGTTCAGATATCTGAATGTTCTAAAGAAAAACAAGAAGAATCGTTCACATTACCTGAAAATGAGCATACAGACTGATTATAAAGTAAGAGTTATTAAAGCACAATTTAATTCTGGTCATACTTTAACAAAATGAAAATTAATTAACTATAAATATAAGTCGCAGAGGTTTTATACATGTCTATATGGCCAGTAGTTTTTAATGCAATACATTGGAATAGTATTATCAAAAGACTTCTAATAAACGTCACACAGGAATAATTCCTTATCTCATTATGCTTTCATGGTTTAGCTATGTTATTGAAAAAAGCTTGCAGAGTTCCCATACCCCGTTACAGCTTCACTTTAGAAATTTCAGAACTATGGCAAAAAATGGAAGAGGGTAAATCTTTGGCTTTCTGATCTGTTCTTCTGATATGCAACTTTGTGATTCATCTGTCTTCAACAGCTTATCTAAATAAACATTCCGCTGTTTACTTTGAGTTCTTCACATTCTATACCGCTACAGTT
Source organism: Xenylla mediterranea (assembly GCA_034700645.1). Taxonomy (NCBI): domain Eukaryota; kingdom Metazoa; phylum Arthropoda; class Collembola; order Poduromorpha; family Hypogastruridae; genus Xenylla; species Xenylla mediterranea. The sequence continues at coordinate 5,283 of JAQGCY010001408.1, forward strand.
ATGGAGTATTCCAAATATGCTCACAACTTGAAAATACTAGACTACAAATAAAGTTACTTATCTGCAAAATGCAATCAAGTAAATTCTACAAACTGTTTCTTTCTTTGTAATAGTTAATTGTAATTTCTCTTTCTAGGGTGGAGAATATTGATTTTTTATTATGTTTTCCTGATAGTTACTGGGTCATATTTAGAGAACATTTTTGGACCAATCTATCAGTTCTGAATGCATCGCTGAAATTACAACTTGATTTTATTTTTGGCTAGATTTATTTATTATCTTCATATATTATTCGTATTCCATTATTTAATCCGTGTCGAATTCGCTAACAGGAAAAACTTGTTGGTCGTCGTAATAGAGAAACTTCATCTATTATATATAGACATCATTATTCAAGATTATCTTTTACCCTACTCACTTTAATGTAAATTATTAGTTTTCCAAAAAATAATGCTGCCAAATATTTTACTCACATGCTAATATACCCTCATAATTTCATCTGTCGATTATTCCCCTATGATATATTGATAGAGCCGAGTGAAAAAGACAATTTTTAGAATATAGTGAAGGGGTGCAGAGTGCAGGATCTGATTCGAGGGTTCAATCAAGGGATAAAACCATTTGCTTTGACATTTTCATCATATTATTTATTATTGTTTGGAATTAATGATTCCCATTTTGTTTTATTTACATTTTAGGGTAGAACGGTTAAGACTAAGTAAAACTACATTGCTCCGGGTACTCTTCCTGTCAGTTTTATTTTAGAAATACATGAGAGTGAACTAGAAAATTAAACATTGTATCTTACGACTACGAGAAAGCCTAAAACATCTCCAAATATTCAATCAGTTGAGTGTATTGTATATGCCTTACAAGAAGTATAAGTAAACGAAATCTGTTCTTAACAAATGCATGGGCATTTTCCTTGAAATATTTCAATTATGTGTACAATTTCTCTAACAATAAGGTAGCAACATCAAAAATTAGCTACAGCAACGTCTTTTACCCACACACTTCTGTGTTTTCAGTTATCTTGAGGAAGCACCAGTTTTATAATGCTTCATTTGTGGTTTCATCATCACGTAGACAACATTTATTTTGATTTGATTCAATTCAATTTAATTTACAGGTTGTAAGGTTTTACTAGCTTATGACATGGTTGTAAAATGCATCGGTCAATACTAAACTAAGGGACTGTCGTGTCTCGTGGATTCTTCCCCCAACATTCAGATCAGGAGAAAGCCTTGTGCCTTGCTTAAAAACTAGACAGAGTCAAGGCATGCAATGAAGGCTTGATACAAGTAATAAAAATTCTATAAAGGGAAAAAGAGAAATAAAAAATATAAGAACTGATGAAATGTGTGAAATAAAAATGAACGTGAGTTGGATTTAAGACAAAAAATACTTTCTTCCTTCGTACAAAAAAAAAGAAGTAAAAACAGCTACACCAGTGAAATCCGAGTTTATAACATCGCATCGGATGCATTTCCTCTTCCAATGCTTTCCTTTGGTACGTGATTGTGACTTGGGTAAGTGGTTCTAATCTATAGTGGTGGCCGGGCCGGCCGTTGGCGTACAGCTTCATTTAAGTTGATCTTGTATGAAGTATGGAAATGTGATGAGCTTTTAAAGCAAAACATAGGGTAGATTTACAAAATTGAGTCATGCAAAGACCTTAAAACCCACCGTCACCACTTTCCTTTTCTACATCTGAATCAAAGGAAATGGAATGCAATAAACGCCAAGCATCAAATCTTATTTCCAAAAAAGTTTTTTTCGGATCTTCATTTTAATATTGTGTGCTGAAACACAACAAGAACAACAAAAATGAATTGTACTAGTGGGCCACAAATAGAAAGTAAAGACAAGAAGTGCTGGAGAAATTCTTTGCCACAAAACAGTAAAAGTAATACGAGGAGTAGTAAAATAAACTATATCATCTCGAATGCTGAACAAGCACAAGAACAGAAGTTCTGGGAAGGAAATGTCTTGAATTGCAAGGGACCATGCATATTTCCGGTTGGTTTTTATTTCTTTATTTCTGCATTCTTATATGAAGTTTTCATGACATGAGAAATGAATAACTTATATCGCTCGAATAAAAATTTATTTTTATTCGGTCTTAAATATTTTATTTTCTCGTATGTTGTATGAAATCTACTGATTGATCAGTTGTCAACTAGAATGCTAGTCACTAGTTGACAACTCCAAATCAAATAATGCTTACTTTAAAATGTTGGGACTTTATTCAATTTTAAATGTCATTCTCATGGTTATGAAATCAGTCACCATTTCTGCTATCAGAACCATTTTTGAAATTTCCATTAGTAATTTTGTACCAGTTGTTTTCTCGTGATGATTCAGAAGAATTAAAAATGAATGTTTCCTTTAAACCTTTTCAAGTTAACTAACAAGTTCATATGCAGTTAGATTTACCTTTGGTTGAAGTTGATATATGTCTTGTCATAACCTTTAATTAGAATGCTGTTTGGAATTTGACATTATTAAAAAAATTGTATTATTTTCTTCCTTGAAACGGAATTTTTTAAGTTACACGTCAGTGGAGGTTTTAGACCATATGGATACATGGGTTTACCATTTTTTTCAGTCTGTTGTTACTACAAAGCATTTTAACATTATCATTATTAGTAATACTTCCAACTCGTTTCATCTTCAAAGAAATTATTTTCCTCAGTGGAATTAGTCGAATATAAGTCGTCTCGTTTTAATTAGTGCATTCTGTATATATTCCTTTATACTTTTACTGCAAACTCCGAAGATTATTAATGCGCTTTTCACATAAAAATGTTTTAGATGGATAACACGTACATTCTTGAAAGAACTCAGACGCCTTTTGCAGAGAACACAAACATAAGACAGTTTGGATCTGGAATCATAAGCAACTATGCTTTGGGAATTACTACCAGCAGCGTTCTTTTACTTCAACAAAAGTTCACACCGAATAATTTTCTCGCTCTGGAAGAAAGAAGTTTCCAAGATCTAACTCTACAAACTAACCCGATTAACTCTCTGTACGAAGATTTGGAACTTCTTAAGTTGGACATACAAGAACTTCTTCAATGTACAATATTGACGAGCAAAAGTTACGAAAACACAAGGTATGTGATAAGAATAATCAAATGTTTTATAAGCTCATTACATATTTAACCTTAAATATAGGATTTCAGCTAAAGGTAAGTCCCAATGAAAAGAAGAGTCTATTTCACAATTCACAAAATGAAGATAGATTCAGCATTATTATTATATTTTCTTCTTAGTGGTAAAGCTAAAATGAAGCACAACTTCTAGGTATAACTAAATTGAACATATTTATATCAGGTTCACCTGGCTTAATTCAAAACTGAATTTTTTTATACAGTCGTTTTGTGTCTCAAAATATCTTGCTGTGCTGTGATGTTTGTTTATACCGTTGTCTATAGGACATAAAGTAAAGGTTCAGAGATAACATATCTGCATTGGTAAAATATTTTTAGAAATGGATTACTTAGAAATAATTTATTGGAATGACATGTATATCTAGCAATATGACATTGTGCTTTTAGGGTTAAGGAATGCAACGTTAGAAACAGCAATGAAAATTATTTTCTTAACCTTAACGGTTTGGAACCATGGAATGTTTAGCTATACCTCTAATGGGAAAATGTTTACTTTTCAAAAAAGAAATAGGCATTCTTTCTTTTTCTACTAGAAAGAATTTCTCTTTTGGTTGATAAGTCTCGTTTTCCTATTGCTAATGTTTAACCACTTCTTGAGTCGCATAGCTTAACATTTGAAAATATTCTTTGGATTCCAATCGCCATTCCTGTTACTCAGATATTATAATGTACTAACTATGAACTAACAATAACGTTGCAATATTGAATTTGTCCTCTTGAAGTATCCAACAAGCGTGTTCACAAGCCATTTTTCAACACTTTATCTCTTGATTTATCCTTCCTTTCTCTTAGCCAAGTCCATTCATATTATCGTTATTATGATTATTTAAAGAAAGTGACATGAAGATTTAAACTCGAGATATGAGAAAAAATAAACTGAATGTAATGTATAAGAAGAAGGTAAGAAATTCAGTTTGACACGGAAATAAGATTGTAGTAATGAGGAGCGTCATGCAAAGTAAACATATTAAAACAAAATGCCTTATCCTTTCTCCAGTTTTATAGGTATTTTAATATTGTGTTCTTGTAATATATCAAATAAAGTCCATTTCACCAGCTATAAGACTTGTACATTTACAAATAAAATTTCAGACCTCATACGTCGAAAGCCGTAGAACTCATTCATACAACTAATTATATTTTAACATAGATAAATGCTTGGAGCTCGGAAATTTGGTAGATTATACTTATTTTACAAAGGATCTAGCCATTTCCATTCATATATTAATTTACTGCAGCAAAATAATAGTATTGATTTAAGCTGTTTAACTAATGTTGGTTCAAACAAAACATCGAAATTTTTATTTTAGCCTGCTTGTTTCTTGTGTTTGTTAAACATTGAAAGTCATGAGTGATTAAATATAATATACTTAAAATCTTCGCTTCCTCAGTTTTCCAAGTAAATTAAGCCTAATAAATCATTTCATCTTTAACAATTTTCTTGAGACCCGGGGTAATTACTGTCCAACCCTAAAGTTCTAGATTAAGGTAGGGGAAGGGAAGTCAAACTCAGGGACAAGCCGTAATAAAACTTTCTCATTTCTATTTTTCTTTACTATCCCACAACGAATTCTTGAACTTGGAGAAGGTTGACTTCTCAACCAAAGAATTGTTATTTGTTACGCAACTGATGCTAAATTCTTTTTTAGCCCGAACCAAGTTGACTTGACAACGGGTCATGGGCTATTGTGATGATCACGGCCGTGTATATATATATATATAACGCGTGGACCGATTGACTTGAAATTTGGTATGCATGCGTTTGGGGTGATTTATGGGTTTGAGTTCGTAAATGGGCAAAATCGGTCCAGGGGTAAGGGTAGCTACCCTGAAACCTACCCCAAAAAAAAATTTTTCCTTATGGGATTTTACATGTTAAATTTTTGAGTATCATATTTCCCCTTTGAACATTTTTCAAAATTTAGAATATTTTTCAAAAATTTAAAATTTTCTAAACTCTGTAATTTTACGTTGGGTCGGGCCCTTTAACATGTATGGATAGGTTTTCTGAATTTTTTTTATTCTAGAGTACTTTCTAGAAAAAGAGTCAAATGCATCGGCAGAGTAGTTCAATGAGTATGTTAAAATCCAAAATCATAATTCGACTTAATTGTTACTCAATGTTATTGTTTTGAACCTTTTACGTTCTGAAAAGAATTGTGATCCAATTAAAAGGAAATATTCCGAATTACCAACTCTATACTTATCAGATTGGTTGCCAATTATCAGGAAAACTCTGCTACATATTAAATAAATGTAATTTTGAGATATGTAGACTTCTGAACTTGGTTTTTATAGAAGTACTA